>CM053503.1:85460218-85477535 GCA_028627145.1 Eidolon dupreanum | reverse complement strand
GGTAATTGAGAGACAGAGCTCCAATATTGAGGGCAAAGTCAGCAATTTGAAAAAAGAACATGAAGTAGCAGATTCATATTGGTTCTCTGTATTCACGAAGAAGTTAACAAAGCACTCAAAACCAACATATTTCATTATCATTTACAACTCATTTACAATTCTGAGTTTAGAGACAAGAAAAATATTCCAAAATTTTAATTAGGGAAGCATGACAAGAATCCAGTAGTGTGGTAAAGGTACTTTAAGGACACAACTTTAGAAGCAGATGGATTTGTTCTGGAATCTCAGGTCCCAAGTTCCTAGCTGTGTTAGCTTGGGCAAATCTCTTCACTTCTGAGACTCCATAGTATCCATAATTTTAAAATAAAAGTAATGTCTGTATCACAGAGTTAAACAAAGGATTAAATGATATTATATAGCACGGTGTCTGATCTAGGGTAAATGTTGAAAAACAGTAGTAGCAACCCTTGTTTTAGTTCTAATTTGGACTAAGACTCTTGTTTCTATTTGAAAGCACATCTCTGAATGTTACACAGACAGAATAAATTTTGAGTCTTCACATTTCAATAACTTTTCAGGAAGAGATTTAAAAGCAAATTTCAAGTAGTCAAAGTAGAATAGACCAAACCTTACTTCTCTTCTTACATAACTATGTATTTCTACAGGATTCATTTCTCTATATTTTCATTTTCAAGGTGAAATGATAGACTCAGAAGTTTACCTGTCAATGCTAACTATTGCACCCCTTACACGCCATAAGTCATCTTGTCTCCAATTTGATGTCCTTGTATCAAAGCGTTAGAATATCCAAATAGCACTCTAAAAATAACAATCTCCTTTTCCAAATAAAAGAAAAAAACCCCTGCATATTTAGTTTGATGGAACAATCACATTACCAAAAAATACTTTTTATTTCAAAACTAACATAGTAAATGAAATTGCTCTTTGAAATTGTTTAATGGGATAGAAACAAACTCAAAATCCTACAAGGACAAGGGAAGGAATAAAAATGAGTGAAGCTGGTTTTCTTTTAGGCAATAAATAGAACCTGATACACAGCTTCACAGTCAGGAGGAAAAAGAGAGAAATAGGAAGACTATCTAAAGTAGATAGTGATATATTAGTAACAGGTAATTATACTATTCATGAATATAAGACCAGTGGGCTAGCCTAGCCTGGAATGTTAATGTAAAATGTCTCAATTTTTAAATCATGGCAATAGATTTAAAATTCTTAAAAAAAAATGTATGGTGGAAACCAACACTGTACTGGCCAATGAAAAGCAGGTGAGAAATGTGTTCAGCTTACAGACAACCTGGGTATTAAGGGGACTTTGAATATTTATTCATGCTTCTAAGGTCACACCAAGAATAAGATTGGATTTAATTTGATTTGTGAGTGATAAGTATGATTCAAACCTTTCAAAGCATTAATGCGTAGAATATTTGGCGAGTAGGTGGTGGTGGTGGATTTTAGCCATGAAAAAATGATATAAATTATAGTGGTACCTATTGATAGGTAGCAAGTCTACAGCTATAGATTTGACTTTATACATATTAATTTGTTTTTCTTTCTCTTTTGTTTGGACTTGACTTAGGAGCAAAACTTTATAGACTATCTTCCTTTGGAACATACAAGACTCTTCCTAAGGGTACAGGATACCTACATACTCTGTAAGTACAGAACTGATTGTGTTGTAGTAGGGAAGCATTGCCATTTGAATCAGACTGGCATGGGGTTAATCGGTGTGCCTCAACAGCCCTGTTGTATGATATCAGTGAGGTCCCTCTGGGCCACAGTTTCCTTATCTCTTAGATGAGTATAATAAAACTAATTTGATTTATACTGTTATATAAATCAAAGAAGACAATGTATATAAAACAATTAACACACTGACTATTTCTTAGTAGGGACTCAATAAATAGTTGTTGAAATTTTCAGTAAAGTTTGAAGTTAAAATGTGGAATACAAATAACTTTTAAAGTGAAAATAAGAAAGGAGCCCCCTGTGGATGAATGATGAATGATGAAATGAACAGGCCAGTCAGAGGTTTCAGCTTATGGAGGCTCTAAGGGTACAAGGAATAGCTGTAGTCTGCAATGGACATGAAAATACATGTTCATTAAGAAAAAGTCTTGAGAAAAGTATTCTCAAGAGCAAAAGTGTGGCACAGAGTTAGTCACTGTGGTCTCCTCTCAGTTTACTATCTGAATCTTGGGATTTTACCAAATTCAGAATTACAGAACACAACAGGAACCTCTGATTTTGTTAGTGTCACATGCTTCTATTTTGCTTTCATCAACCAATTTTAGTTAACTGCTGCTCTATAAGCTTCCATTAGTAGAGTTATTTGGGTGACTGAACCTATAAAGAGATTTTATTCCTCTTTTTAAATTTTTGTTTTTAGTAACTCAGAAGTAACAAAACATTATGCATAAGGTAGAAAAACCTAGAAAATTATGCAAAGAACTCCAGACTTCAGCTCCCTTTCAAGCCCCTGTGTGACTCTGTGTGGATTAGTCTCAAGATACTCTGTACACCTTTCTCTTGAGTGGGTGACATTATCTGCCCCGCCCCATTTCCTGTGGCTATAAAGGGAAAATGACTGGTAAGATGCCCACAGGCAACTCTGAAAGTCAAAAGTACTGTTGATGATGCTTGCCAATAATTCTGTCCTAACTTTGGTTAAGGCAGTTATTTCCCTTTTGTTTTCCTTTTGAGGATTTTCAGATAAAAGAGACCGAAGGTATTAGATGACAAGGCACTCAAAATGAGCTAACCGGTCACTCAGTTGCCCATCAAATAAATACAAGCATTAACTGTGGTTGAATATACAAGCCCACATCTGGAGATAATATCTATTCAGCCCTGCCCCACGCTAACCAGACCATAGCTGCAATTTTGTTTACAGTCTTAGCAAAACAAGACAATTCTGGCATAAATTTAAAAATTTCAAAATCTATATTTCTTATCTAAATATTCTAAAAACTCTAAATCGTAAGGTTTACAGGTACATTTGAAAATACAAAACTAAGTCACATTATATAAATACAGTTAAAATTTACCCAATATTATTTTATTATTAAAAAAAATTAAAATAGCCCTCAAGACTTTGGTATATATATATAGATGAAGCCTCTAGAGGAGTAATTTGATTGACCTGTTCTGCATGTGAATAAAAGAAGCAGTGCCAAGAAAGTTCTTAACAGAATTGTCCTTGTTCTTTTTCCTCTCTCATCCTTCTCCTTTTTCTTTTCCTCCTCTGAGTACCACAATCAGCCTTTTCTATTTTCATTCCATGGAACTCTCTCCCACTAAATTGCTAATTTCTATGGAATATGTCAGCCCCCAACTTACTCCACTTTATTGTATCATTTCACAGTGTTGCCTTCTTTTCCGTTACACAAACACACATATATTCACAGAAAAAATGTGTGTGTTTGTAATAGAAAAGCCTCCATTATTTGTTAATAATAAAATAATATTGGGTAAATTTTGACCATATGTATGCATGCGTGTGTGTGTGTTTGTGTGTGTGTGTATGTATGTATATATATGTATGTATATAAAATTCAACTACCTACTAAACCTCTCCTTTGTATGTTAACTGCAGTCATCTCTAATTTATATTCCCAGACCATCTCCACCTGTCACTTTTCCCAAGAATTAACTGTCCGACTTGGCTGTGTTGCTTAATTCTGTGAATGACCTGGCCCCTTGCCCCTGGTTGCTCAGTCCACACTCATACAGGACTTCATCTCTCATTTTCCTCACTTCCTTTCTCACTCTTGATCAATAATTTTCACTCATATTACCTTCTTTATGTCTCTTAGTTCAACTGACCTGTCATCCTCCTTTTGGCTTCGTTTTTATTTGGAGGTCTCAGCATCTCTGCCTGGGCCTTGGCACTGGTTACCTAACACAGCTCCCTGCTCCTAATCTTTCTGCTTGCTTCCTTTCTCTCATTCTTCTCCACAATACCCCCAGAAACATACCTACACGTGCAAACCAGGATTCATATTTGGTTGCTTTAAAACCTTTGAAGAAGTCTCTATTTCTTACAGGTAGAGACCAAATACCAAAATAATTAACATGATAGAGTAAACAATAAAATGCTATTTAAATCCTCAAATTGTCTTTTATGGAGATAAGTTTGTTCTAAAGAAAACAGTCCATAAGTTAGAGGCACTGCTCAAGTTTGGGGTCATTATTTCTAGAACCTACTGATGGCTCTGGGGTTCAACTGAGCACCTCACATCACTGGAGTTGAGCATAGGAACTGCTTGTTACCTTTCCCTGGCCATGGGAACATAATGATAGTTTTGCACTTTATCTCATTTAATCCTCAGAACAACCCTATGATGATGTTATAATCATTACCTGCCTTGAACAGGAGAGAAATCTGAAGTTTAGAGCAGTAACTAAACTTCTAAGGGTACATCATTTGCAAATGGAGAGGCCAGGATTTGAATGGCAAAGGCTTTGATGCAACCACCATGCTCTCCTGTTCTCCAGGCCTAGTCTTGGTCCCACTGAGAGCAGCTCTCTTGTGAGTGGGAGTGGAAGCTGTCATTTCACACATTAAATCTACATCTCAGGGTAGTGCTGGAGAAATAGCACCAGGCTCTGAGTCCTTGAGCTGTACTCCTGGGCCTCTGACTGGCCATCCCCATTCCATTCATAAAAGCTTCCTCCACACAAGATATGATTCAATTGATTAGGTTTCAGTTTACTAATTGGCAATCATTTTCCAGTCTTGTGTTCCCTAAGATTGCAGAGGGTCCCCTTGACAGGAGCTATCAGAGTCTACAAACTCCTCAGTTACACATTTAAAAGCAATCTCCTAGCCTGTTTCTAATGTGGGTAAACCCATTCATTACATGAAAAATTTTACTAGTGAACTTTCAGAAGGCAGCTCTGTTTTGGGGAGAGGAGGCTCCAGTGTTTTTTCCTCCTTTAACCTAGAGTTTGATGGCAGAATGATATATTCAATTGTTATGGTGTGCTAGTTAAATCCTTTATGTTATTACATACCTGTATATATATGGTTCTTAGACATTGGTTTAACTTCTAGAAATAAATGGTGACTCATAGTTCATTTAAGATAATTTAAAAATAGAAAGAGTATTAAAACTGATGACTACACATTTTTAAGAACCAAATACCTGGTACAGCTGCTAGATGCACAAATTATTGTTAACTCAGCCAGTACTCCTGAACTCCTGATATATGTATTAGGAAGGCTAAGTGATTTAGGCTCAATAGTTAATAAGTGACAAAACGAAGATTTGATCATCCTATTACATAATAAAATATCCTTTATAGATTAAATCTTACATTCAGAAAATGAGGGTACTGCCAGCAAAGTAGTTACTATTGTGTGTGTTCTAAGTGTATTAAATGTATTAGTTCATAATATTTTCACTAAAATCTTATACGACATATTTGCAAAGGAGATAGAACTATTTCTCCCCCTCTTCACCTCCTGTTCTTCTTCCTTTCCCTTCTTCTTAATGGTTAAGACTCTGTGCTTTGAAAAAATGCAGACACTAAGAATTATTTACAGTTAGCCAGCAGTGTTGAATACACCTTAAAAGGAGCACCAGACATAATAGAAATGACACACTCAGAGAGAGAAAGTTAGGAGAAACACAGCATCACCAGGCTTCCATTGGAGCTCTCTACACCTGGCTCAGGACTTCAGCAAGTTCTGAGCAAGAGATTGTGACTAGCATCTCCCTGTGTGGCCGTGTCTTGACTGTAGCAAGCTCTACATATCCCTCTGGTGAAGCTACCACCCCAGGGAGAGCATCGTTTCTCCCAAGTCAGGGCGGCCAGCTCTGAACTGACTTCATTATTGTCTATATAAAGTCCTGAGTCCCTTCAGCAATTTGGCCACATCTATCAAAATAGAAAAGTGGCTAATTTAACAATTCTAAGCTAGGAACCTATGTAATGAAAATAATAATTTCAAAAATGGAAAAAAAACATAAATCAAGATTCACAAATATTGATTATAGCCTTTTTTCTAATAATAAAATTGCAAATAAATGGTTTATCGTAAAGGAATGGTAAAACAGGTAAAGATAAAACTGTACTGTAGGATACTTTTTAGCCATTAAAATGAATAGGAAGCACTCATTTTCATGCTTATTTAATGATACTAAGTAAAAGCCCTCTGAGACCTACTTTATGTGGAAAAAGCAAGTAGCAGAAAAAACGTTTAATATTTAGTAACAAACAAACTTACATCTTAATAAATATGGTATATGCAAAGAAAGATATTTATATGTAGAAGTACCCTACATACCCAACTATTATATCTAAGTGTCAGATTTTACAAATGGGGCAGAAGTGAAAGGATTTCAACTGGTTGTGTTGGAGAGGCTTCTACTTTTTATATTAAATAATCTAAAATATTTAAATTTTTACAATAAAATATAATATGTATATATTTAATAAAAACTCCTAAAATTAACAATAGCAAAACACACACACACACACACACACACACACACACACACAAGAAACCATGTCTTTTATGAGTTGTTAAATATAAACACCTAAATTGGGTAGATCGAAACTGACAATTGTAAGCCAACTTGTGGAGCAGTTTGCTACTATTAGGTGAAAAATGCCATACTTTTAGAGTGAAGCAGGAAAATTAAAATAGAAGTCAAACTCTCATTGCATTTTTAAGTTGAATTATAATATTTTGGTAAACATAATAGTCCAAATCAAAATGTTGCATAAATATACTATATAAATGCAAGCTCTTAATATTGACACTCATAATTTTGCAATTATCCAAGGAATGTGACTCCACAGATAATTTAGAGATAGTATATTTGTACATCTTGACAGATAACTAATATAATAGCAGCCTCAGCCTACATCTTTGTTTCCTATAAATATAAAAAGTATTTTATAGCTATATTTTGTTTTCTAGAACCAATAGGTCTTAAATTGTTTATATTAGTTATTTTTCCAGTAGATGAGAAGTCGGTGGCATCATTAAAAAAGAAAAAAACACACACACACACAAGAAAACAAATTCCTTAATTTTACCCTTGGCAAAATATCAACCATTTTATTTCATTTAGAGTTCTGTAAGATAATCATGTGAAATGTTGGTTTTAAATTATCACCTTCTGGTTATAAATTTATTTTCCCTATTTTTGTTTTGCTTCTTCTTTTCTTGAGTGTTGGATATCTTCTATTCTAATCATATACACCACAAACATTTTGTCTAAAAACAATCTGAAATCCAGTCCTGGGATCATTAGTGTAAACAAGCCAGTATCAAGTTGCCTCAGGATATGTACTTTAAAAAGTGAAAATATAAGGAATAAAACAGCAGAGTATAACTGCCAAATAGAGAACACATTTGTCCAGAAAAAGAGGATGGAAAGAAAAGAAATAACTCCATTCATTATTATTTTTTTTAATTCACTCAACACTGTTCTCCAACACAAGGTGCAGGCACTGATTATAATGCTAGATGCATATGAAAATTCAAGGACTGAATGAGTAAAAACCCAAATAAACCCTTCATAATTTCTGCCTACTTGGGACAAAGGCACTTTCAAAACTCAATAAGCAGTGGAATAGCTCATAAACAGATGTAAGCATAGTAAAATTCAACAAGCAGAAATTGTATGATATTATTTTTAATGAAGTAAAAGCATTAGTGTGTACTGAAGTGATTGATCTTTTCCTTTCTCTCAGGATTCAAGATTTCTGCCCCATCTATCTAGGATATCACCAAGTACGAGGCACCTTCACTGTATCGAGTCTAGAAATCTAAGAGGTGAAGTTCTTGAGGAAATCAAAGGAGGTCTGAGAGATCAATGAACAGCCTATGTGAGAAAATGGCAAAGGCCTATACCCCTTGTATATATCCAGAATCATCCTCCTAAAGGCAATTGTCTCATTAAATCTCATGGAAAAGAAGAGCCTTTGCAGAGGTTAAGGTCCTAGCACTGGATTGGACATACATTTACCAATGACAAAAGCTAAAGGCAAATGTATAGAAAGATAACTTTTGAAGAAGAGTGATCACTTCTAACTAGTCTTTGATAGCCAGGAGAAAACTCATCTGCAGCAAAATGTTTAATCCTTATACTATAACTTAAACCTCATAACATTTCTCTTCCTATTTTGTGCCATATCACTTTGTACAAGGGTGCAGAAAGGGCAAAAGGCAAAAAAACCGAGTTACTAAAATCAAATAAGTATGTCTGTATTTTCTTATAAATAGAAGTTTTGGCTGTTAAGGAAGAGAGTTCACTTTAACACTACCTGGATGCTTGGATGAGAAAACCCCCCATGTGGCCCATGTGCCATCACCAAGAGGCACATTTTGGATCATCTATCTGCCTCCACAAACTTGCCACCCAATCCATCCTTTGTATCCCTGTACAACTATCCTTTGCATCTCTTTTAGTATCCCTCTATGTGGGTGACTGGTTTTCTGTTTGCCACACAGCTCAACACTCTCCTGTGCTTTCTCGATGCTGAATTTATCCCATTGTCTTTCCTACTCTCAGCAGTCCACCCATCTGAAGTAGTTGGTCAGAAAACACCTGATAAGGAAGATTTCTACAGGTTGAATCACTAAATTGAAGAGAAGTTCATTTGCAAACAATTATTGACTATATAACTGTTATTCATTACAAGTCTTCTTATTTCTTTTTGTTTCTTTCTGCATAATTCTTTGGCTGAAATAGAAATCTCTGGAGAAATGACTTCACAGTAACATGATTTAGATGTCTAGCTGTGGCTTCCCTTTACTTTAAGAAAGAAGTATGTTTTTGGTGTTCACTAAGTGACTTCTTTTTCCTCTCTCTACCCATATCCATCTTATGAGCTGCCTCACTTTCTTCCATACTCACAACACACTCATTTTCCTCATTTACTCATATCTCATTAAAATATATGAAAGCAAGTTATTCAATTACAAAGGTTTATTGAAATAGAATAAAGTATTACTAACTACTAAAAGTTAGACTCCCTGAAGAGGCTGAAAAAACAAAAAGAAAGATACACACTGCTATTATGAGACTCGAGAGGCCCTGAGAGAGGTCTCTGGTATCCTCACTGGCTGCCATGACTCAAAATCCCAACTTCGTAGCTCCTTTGATGTAGTCAGAAAGCATATACTTGGCTACAGGTGGAACCTAACTCTGCTTTTTAGTCCTGTGACCTTAACCAAGTCTTTTATGATCTCGGCACTTCAGTTTCCTTTTCTGGGGAAAGGAGATAATAAAGCAACCACAAAGTTGTTGGGATGATTATATGAGATGTGATATATACTAGATTAAATAATAACACTTCATTGTATGATAGGTAAAAAATTTAAATGACAATATTATCTAGGAATTGTAATATATTGTATTACTATTTACTAGATACCATAGCAGCCCAAATCAGTTTTTCTAATTAACATTACCAAGAGCAGAAACTTGAAGAAACTTTACAAAGTAAATATATTTGAGGTTTCTTAGGAGCATCAAAAGACCAGTGATACTTAACGTAGAATGACTGTAAAAAATAAAAATTTGAAATATGTGGAAAGCCAACTTGATCACATGTTAACCAAGAAAAGAGTTGAAAGAATGTTTACTAACATGATTAACTATTTCACAATTGTGTCAGTTTTTGTACTTTTCTTTCTGCAGTAAATAACACAGTTGAACAGATTAAAAAATGGATCTGCCATGTTTTAGGTCTGAATGTCTAGTCTGTGTCTGCAATCTTCATGACAAATCTAGCTCATTGTTATTTCACATACGAAGAGCTTTATTATCTGGCTTGACTTTCTTACTTGCCTTTATTTTTTGTAAATTCCCCATATGAAAACTGTGCAACAGCCACATCAATATGTTTGTGTTCTAGGAAAGTAGTAATTTTTATATTATTCCCTCTTAGAACACATGGAGATTCTACCTACCTGTACTAAACTAACTTTAGGTAACTTCTGGTTCTTCAAAACTTAACCACCAGTATTCTTTGAAATCTAACGATCCCCACCTTATATCCACACTTAGTCTGAGCACATCTGTTTTCCTTTATTACAAAATTTATCACATTGGTCCATTTTTTGCTAACTAATTAGCTTTTACTTCTCTACTGTACTGTGATTTCCTCAAGGTTAGGGACTATAATGCTCTTGATTTTCTCTGCACAGAGTAGGCACTCAGTAAATGTGTGACAAAGATGTTTTGAAGAGTTTCCTGAGTACAGCCTACACAATAAAGTTAAGTCAACATATGAGGGATTCAAAGTTTAGTAAACTAGTGTGCAAGTCAAAGGAGTAAGAGGCTACAATCTGAGTAGAAGAGATGATTGGTGGAAAGGCTCTTAAACACGATGGCCTTTTAAGTGATGTGATGCTATTCTCTCCCACTGACTCTCAGTGTTCAGTAAATTATGCTCAGCTCTTCTCAGTTGTTCTCTAGGAAGGAAAGGCACAGAGGCAGTATGCAAAGGGCTACATCAATATGAAAGGGCTACACCATAGAAAATTAAACAGCAAGCAAAGATCAAGAATTCCGTCAAAAAGGGATTGAAAATTGAAGGTAATTAGGAGACTACTTCTCCTCAATAACTCTTTATATTCTTCCTTTGATATCAACTTTTTTGGTTATACACAATGAAAGGAACGTGTTTCTATCTAATCTACACATCTATAAATTTCTAGTGTTATGCAAGTGAATGGGAATTAATCAAATGAGAGAGAGAAAGAGAGAGAGAGAGAGAGAGAGAGAGAGAGAGAGAGAGAGAGAGAGAGAGGGAATTTAAGCTTCTGGTTGCAAAGGACTTTGGACATATTTTTCTGGAAATATAACCATCTAACCCTTCCATGTATAGCTCTTAAGCTTATAGATGAAAGTTTGGTCATTAATCCCCCCAAATCTTATGCATTTACCTATTCAGCAAACTAACTCTGAACTTCTACTGTACAGGAGTAGGTATGGAAGGACATAATGTTAAAACAGACATAGTCTTCATTTGGGAAATGAGTTATATTTAATTTGCAGGCAACCACAATGCTATGGAGAAGTCCGTTCTACTTACAGTCAACTTTATTTGAATTAACACATGTGAAGATTTCTAGGTTCGGTGAAGGCACCCAGGTAATTTTCTTTGGGGCTCAAGCAACCCTATAGCATTCTGAATGGGTAGGCCATTTAGTTGAACCTCATAGAACCAAATGTTTGGTCCTTTTCTTACTAAACTGAGGTTTCGACTCAACCTACAACTTCATTTGAAACAGTCCATGCTGTTTAACGGTGAAGGAAAAGTACTTAAAACAAATTTCAACTGGGTTGAAAGCAGGCCAACATAGGAATTCCTAATTATATTGAGCAGCATTTGATGAAGTAAGCAAAATTGGAAAGCCAAAACCAAAAAATTCCTTAAATTCAGTCAAAACTAAAGTAGGTTTGGAAGTATTCTTTGCAATTTTTTCTTAATCAGTACAGTGAAAATGAGCAGTTTACCTCAAGAACAAAGGGAAAGGGATGTTATGGACATGGTAACTAAAAACTAAATTGTGTCTGACAGAAGTAACTTTGTGTAAGACAGAAAGAGAAACTCTGGTTTTAGCTACACCTGAGTTTAAATTCTAGATCTGTCCCTTAACAGATGTGTGTGACTTTTGGAAAATTATTTAATTTCTCTATAATCCACATTCCTCAACTTTAAGATATAAAAATGAGAAAATTATAAAGATTTAATAGGTTGTTGTTAGATTAAATAGATGATTAATAAATTTTCTTTGCTATATTTTTATTGGTAGTAATAAAGTAGACTGGTAACTGAAATATCAGTGGGAAAATGAGAGAATGAAGAAACAGTCTGTATAATTACACATTCCTATTTCCCACACTCTTTCCCAAAACCTACTTTCCATGCACTATAGGAATACAGATTAAATCACAAAGCTAAATATTACATTTCATTTTTTTGTTTAATATAGAATGTTCAGAATATAAGTGATGATGATGGGACAAAATGCTTTATGTTACAAACCTTAGTAATAGTCCTAAAAGCACTAGAACTGATGATTTTCCAAGTTAAAAAATATCACATTTATTAGGGGGCTCAAGTTTATATTGACTTTCTTATTCACGTCCTTTTCTTTTTGAGGGAACGTTATGCATCAATTAATGTGCTTCCTTCACAACTGTAGAAAGATGATTCCCATTACCATTCATCCTTGTCGGCATCACAATTGCAAAAGTGCCTAATGTCTAGGCAAATCTCGTCCAGGCCACATTCACATTGCTGAACTCCAGGAGGTACACTTCCCCAGTAAGGGTGTCTTTCCTTGGACCGCCCAATCCACCAGGTAAATGGTACTCCATCTGAAAGACAAGGAATTTCACATGTCAGAATGGGGCCTGAAACAACACGGTAGGTATCAGAAACTGAGATAAAATATCTTGAAGAATACATATATAATCTCTTTTTTCTCTTTCTTTCAGTTTTTCTTTCTTTTGCACTTTCTTGCTCCCTCCCTCTGCCCCGTCCTTCCTTCCTTCCTTCCTTCCTTCCTTCCTTCCTTCCTTCCTTCCTTCCTTCCTTCCTTCCTTCCTTCCCTCCCTCCCTCCCTCCCTCCCTCCCTCCTTCCTTCCTTCCTTCCTTCCTTCCTTCCTTCCTTCCTTCCTTCCTTCCTTTCTTCCTTCCTTTCTTTCTGTAAATATATCTATATCTATATCTATATCTATATCTATCTATCTATCTATCTATCTATCTATCTATAATCTATCTATCTATCTATCTGTATCTCTCTCTCTCTCTCTCTCTCTCTCGCTATATATATATATATATATATATATATATATATATATACACACACACACCTATATATATGTATAGATAGATAGATAGATAGATAGATATTCAAATCTACATGTACATATAACCAACACTTTCATGAAGAGTATTTATATAATGGGATATTGATTAACCACATGTTCAGAGGCAGAGTTGCAAACTCAAATGTTTACCAAATCAGATAGGTATCACAATTGAGTAAACTAAGCCAGATTTTAGAGCAAAAAATTTTAATATATTGATTCAAAAATTATTTTTTTTAAAACTACCAAAGGAAGAACAATCCTGAATATCACATTTAACCCATATAAAGCCGGTATGCAATCTTCAATTTCTGGGTTATTAAAGTTAACAGAAAACTATTTTTGAGTCTCATTCTTATCAATTTCTCTCTTTGGAAAGTTTAGCAAAATCTGTTGGAGTTTTTTTTTTTATGTCTGGGAATACTTTAGTAGATTAAAATTATTCATAAAATGATAATGCATTCAAAACTACAGGTGTAGGCAGTGGTTAAGGTGTTTAAAAATGCATCATTAGGCTGAATGGGGTTAGGTCTAGGTTCCCTTTGGAACTGCTGTTTTGTTTCTGTTGAGCCACTTAATATGTGTTTATTTTTAAAAATGAAAGAAATATTTATTAGGGTCCATTTTTTATGATTTATCACTTTAAAGTAGAATAATAATATTGTCTGACAATGCTATGTTGCAATTTTTACTAGTCAGGAATCAGTTTTTATTCAACTCCTGACTTACAAACATGTAATTGAGAAATTATCCATGTATACATATAGCAACAACTTTCTCTGAATTACTTTCACTGGTAACACCCTATGAAAGTCACTGAGGCAAGTAGGATGAGAAATGACAATCTGGAGCTCCCAAGAATATGTAGGTCATGAGAAAAAGATAAAGAAGTTACCATGAAAAGCAAAAGTATCTTAGGGGTGGTTAAACAGGGTCAGACAGCCTGAAAGACCTTATTCATGCTGAAATATCACTCTTTATTCTGCCTAAACTGTTTTTCAAGCTTTTTATTATTTATTAAATCTAGAATTCCAGTTAAAGATATCTGTTTACCAGTGTGTTTTTTTTAAAAAAGAATTATTCTAAAATGCTGAATCCATTTTCCTAGTTACAAACAGCTATAAATCATTGAACACTATCTCAAATGAATTGTTTAATTTCTAAATCCTAGCTCAAATAAAGCACATTCAAGTGGCCTATAGGGCTGGTGAGTTTATTTAAAGCATAAAGGTCTTTCAGGACTGGGGTAAGTTTAGGGGGATCTTCTCAGTGTATGAGTCCAGACAACTTAGGGTGAAACATTTTGTATTTGAATGTTTTCTCATGTTGACTTTGGGTCCAAGAATTAAGAAGGAATCTCTTGCTCTCCCTCCTTCTAGCACTGCCCAGGTCTCTCTCCCATAATCTAGAATACAGATCACATAGTATAAAGTTCAGTGTTATCATGGACTATTTTTGTATATGAGCTAAATCAAGGTTGTAACCATAGTCTCATCATTATTAATGGTATGATTTCTGAAAAACAGTTTGTTCACAGCTTCTGGTTCATATGCTGCCTTCTAGTAGTTTCACCAATTCTTATTTGGTGTATTAAGCCTATAGAAGTTCCATCATCAGCCCAAGGCTTTGTGTTGTTTTTAATTCATCAGTGTATTCTATCACTGAAGCTTGAGGTCCCCTCCTCATGTCTAGCAATTAGAATAAAGGTTGCAGTTTGTTTTAATTGATTGTCAGTGAGTAAGGAGAAAGGAAGAAGAATAGAGAAAAGAGAAAACTCACATACACATTTGAAAGCAAGAGGATGATTTGAAATTTTCCTTTCAGATATTTGATCTTTGTGTTTTCTTCCCTGTAGAGTACTAGATAGAGCATAACACATACAAAAACTGAGGATTAAAAGTGGGGCATATTTTTTCTTAATTCATGACTCCACAGATGTAGGCAGAAAGAGATTCTATACCCTAGCTGCAAATTTTGGTCCATTGGATAAACTGAATTTATTTTCTTCTGATAGATTTCTTTCAAAAGTGAAATAACAAAGCGCTATATATACGTGTGTGTGTGTGTGTGTGTGTGTGTGTGTGTGTGTAGGTATACATATATACACATATACAAATTTTGTATACATATGTATGTTATATATATATTTATATACATATATACAAAAATTTTATATACATGTGATATATATTCATCCAACAAAAATTTACTTAAGATCTATAATATCCTAATAACTATTCTAAACACTTGGACTAAATAACTTCAACAAACCAAAACAAACAAACAAATATACATGCCCTCAATGTCAATATTGTAATTATTAGAAAGGGATATGTTATGGAAATCATACATCAGGCCAAGTAAGATTAAGGTGTGTTGAGAAAAAGGGTATGCTATAATGTTATGGTGGTCAGCATATAACTCAATGAAGAAAATAAACCCTGAGAAATACTTTAAGGCAGGAAACAAGTTGTAACTAGCTGGCTATCTGGAGAAGAGCATATGGTCAATGTAAAAGCCTAAAAGTAAATCAGGGCATTCCCTAAAATATATACCAGGTTTTTTTTTTTTAATTAAATTTATAAAAGTAACATTGGTTAATAACATTATATACTTTTCAGGTGTACGAGTTTATAATTTGACATCTGTGTACTCTATTCGTGCTCCCCACTTGAAATCTAATTTCCATCCTTACCATGTAATTTGACCTTCTTTTTCCACTTTAATCTTTTCTCACCCTCTTTTCACTCTGGTAACCATCATTCTGTTGTCTGTATCTATGAGTTTGTTCTGTTTTTTATTACTTTTTGTTTTCTATTCTGCATATGAGTGAAATCGGTTGTTTTGTTCTTTTTTTGTCTGAATATTTTCACTTAGAATGATATTCTCAAGATCTATCTATGTTGCTGCAAATAGCAATATTTTATTTTTTATGGCTGAGTAGTATTCTATTATACATGTACTGTATCTTCTTTATCCAATCATCCATCAATAAACACTTAGATTGTTTCATATCTTGGCTATTGTAGCTAAGGCTACAATGAACATAGGGGGCATATATCTTTAATAATAAATGTTTTTATATTTTGAGGTTAAGTACTCAGAAGGGGAATTGCTTGATGATATAGTAATTCTCTTCTTAATTTTTTGGGAATTCTTCATATTGTTTTCCATATTGTTTTATAATAGCCATTCTAAATGGTGTGAAGTGGTATCTCATTGTGTTTTTGATTTGCATTTTCTAATGAATAGTGATCTTTTACATCATTTTATATGTCTGTTGGCCATCTGTATGTCTTCCGTGGAAAGATGTATTTGAGTCCTTTGCTCATTTTTTTTTTAATCACATTGTTTGTTTTCTTTGTTGTTGCTGAGTTGTGTGAGTTCTTTACATGTTTTTAGATATTAGCCCCTAATCAAGGTGTCATTTGTAAATATTTTCTCCCATTTGTTCAGTTTCCTTTTTTTTTTGTTGTTGATGGTTTCTTTTGCTATGCAGAAGTGTTTTAGTTTGACTTAGTCCCATCTATGTACTTTTGCTTCTACTTCCCTTGTCTTTCCATCAAGTTCACCAAAATCCCTCTGAGTCCAATGTCAATTTTAGTGCCTAAGTTTTCTTATATATATTTTATTGTTTCAGTTCTTACATTAAAGTTTTATTTCATTTTGAGTTAATTTTTATGTACTAGAAATAGTAGTCTAGTTTTATTCTTTTGCATGCTGCTGTCCAATTTTCCCAACACCATATACTAAAGACATTTTTCCTTCCATTATATATTCATGGCATCTTTGTCAAAAATTAGTTGTCTATATATGTGTGAGTTTATTTCTGAGCTTTCAGTTTTGTTCCTTGTTCTGTGTGTCTGTTATCATGCTGTTTTGACTACTGTATCTTTGTAGTATAGTTTGAAATCATGGAGTGTGATACCTTTGGTTTTGTTCTTTTTTTCTCAGGATTGCTTTGGTTATTTGGGGTCTTTTTTAGTTCCATATAAACTTAAGTATTTTTTGTTCTGTGTCTGTGAAAAATGCCATTGGGATTTTGATAGGGATTGAATTGAATCTGTAGATTGCTTTAGGTAATACAGATATTTTAACAATATTAATTCTTCCAATCCATGGATACAGTATATCTTTTAACTATTTAGTGTCTTCCTCAATTCCCTTAAACAATGCCTTGCAGTTTTCACTGTACTGGTTCTTTACCTCTTTTGTTAAGTTTATTCCTAGGTATTTCATTTTTGTTGTTGTTGTTGAAGTTATAAATAGAATTGTTTCTCGTTCTCTCATTCTGATATGATTAGTATACAGAAATGCAACAGATTTTTGATTATCGATTTTACGTCCTACAACTTTAATGTATTTGTTAATTGTTACTAATAGTTTGTGTATGTGTGTGTGAAGTGTTTAGGGTTTTCTATATATAGAATAAAATCATCTGTAACAGTGAC
>CM053503.1:84600916-84829499 GCA_028627145.1 Eidolon dupreanum | reverse complement strand
TTTGAATAAAAGCTTATCAGCAGGGTTATGGTGGACAGACACCGGCTGTCCTCAGACATATGTTTAGAAATTTGCTGCAGCCATGGGTGAAGTTCATCCTGCCAGAAAGGGGTATGCTAATATATCAAAGGCCAATGTAACGGCATGTGTCACTCCACCTTATGTACTATTAGTTGGTAACATTAATATCACCCTAAGAGGAAAACATTTCAGTGTTAGTTGTATTAATTGTAACTTGTCTAATTTTCTATGTCTAATGTGTCTGATGGTACAAGTGTAATGATATTGCATCAGCCAGCCTTTGTTATGTTACCTGTAAATGTTACAGAATCTTAGTATTCTGATTGGGGTTTACAAGTGGTTAAGGAAATCAACACAGCTTTGAGCCGCCAGAAAAGTGCTCTTGTATCACTTACAGCTACAGCTACTACTGCTGCAATAGCCTTATCTCAATCTGTACAAACAACTCACTATGTTAATGCTGTATTGATTATTGGAATTGGTGTACTATTAGTTTTATGCTTCCCTCCTACCTTGGTAAAATGCTTTGTAAGAGCTATCCTTAATGTCCAAGCGGACTTCCATCATGTCAGGCTCCGAGCCCTACCTTAATTTCGGCAAAAGGCGAAATCTCCCTTAGCAGGGGCTGGTAGTCAAAGACGGGTAAGATCTCCCCAGAGGTTGAACAACCTAAGACAGGGCATGTATGCTAGAGATACATGTTCCGATGACGGGTAAGCTTCAAACCTGGTGAGGGGTCGCCTAAGACAGGCACAGTCACCTTGCTCCAAGGTTAAGAAGCCCTTGGCTTTTAGAAAATAAAAAAGGGGGAGATGTTGGGAGCCCTTTGTAAGGAAATATCAGTTCCTGAAACCCCCAAGGGAGGATAAGCATCAGTTCCTGAAATTCCAAGGGAGGAGTTTTTCTCTTGGCCTTATGTTAATTCATGTTAATCGCAGCTATTGTTTCTGGATACTTGTGGTTTTGTTTTGAGCAGTTTGTTACTTTGTTACCAGCAGTTTGTCATGTACTCAAGCTGTATAAGTATAAGGTGCTAAATAAACTCGAGGCTGCAGCTTTGACTGTATGCCCTCCCGAGATCTTTCTCTCTTCTCTGTCTTTTTTCCTAACCCTCGCTCCCCCACTCAGGACTGTTCGACTCTGCCTGGCTGGCTCCGGCATTTATATTTTTAGCCTATTCACAAGTTTGAGTAACCATAACCATTATCTAATACTCAGAATGTTTAGTTTTTTTGTTTTTGTTTTGTTTTTTTTTTTTATCACCCCAAGAGAAATCCCTTATTCACCAGCAATTATTTCTCATTCTTCCCTCTCCCAGCTCTGGCAACCACTTGTCTTATTTCAGTCTCTTAAATCTGTCTATTCTGGACAATTCATACAAATAAAATTATACCACATGTGGCCTTTTGTGTCAGGCTTATTTCACTTAGTGTGTTTCGAAATTGATCTATATTATAGCACATATCAGTATTTCATTTTTAATGGCTGAATAGTGTTTCATTGTATAGATATACCACATTTGTTTATCCATTCTTTATTGATGAACTTGTGGGTTGTTTCCATTTTTGGCTATTATGAATAATGCTGCTTTGAACACTTATTTACATACTTTTCTATGAAGATTTTCATTCCTCTTTGATACATTCTGAGAAGTGGAATTGTTGTGTTATGTGATAACTTTACACCTAAGTTTCTGAATAATTGCCAAAATATTTTACAAAGGACTTGCACCATTTTACATTTTAAAATACAATAGATGAGAGTTCCAATTTCTGTACATTTTTGTCTGCACTTGTTATTATCTCACTTATTGATTTTAGCCATCTTGATGGATATTAACTGATATCCCATGGTGATTTTAATTTGCATTTACACAATAACTTGTGATGAGCATGTTTGCATGTGCTTTTTGGCAATTTCTATACCTTTTTTGGAGAAATGTCTATTCAGGACCTTTGCCTAGTTTTAATTGGGTTTTTTATCTCTTCGTTGTTGAGTTGTAAGTGTTCTTAATATAGTCTAGATTCTATACTCTTATCAGATACATGAATTGCACATATTTCCCTCCTTTCTGTGGATTGTTCTTCATTTTCTAAATAGTGTCCTTTGATGCACAGAAGTTTTTAATATTGATGAATTCTAATTTATCTATTTTTTCTTTGTATGCTTGGGATTCAAGAGTCATATTTAGGAAATAATTACATACTTCAAGGTCACAAATATTTACACATTTTTTTTATTCTAAAAGTTCTATAGTTAGTACTTACATGTTTTTGATGCTTTTGGAGTTAATTTTTTTATATGGAGTACAACTTTACTCTTTTGCATGGGAATACCAGTTGTCCTAGCATAATTTGTTGAAAAGACTATTCGTTCCTTTATTGAATTATCTTGACACCTTTATCAAAATACAGTGTCCCAGAAATACATGGTGTTATTTCTAAATACTTATTTCTATCCCATTAATCTATGTCTGTTCTTATTCCAATAACATATAGAATTGTTTTTTATAGCTTTGTGGTAAGTATTAAGTTCAGGAGATTTGAGTCACCTAATTTTACTTTTCTATTTCATCATTATTTTTGCTACTCTGGGTTCCTTGCATTCCCATACAAATTTTAGGACTACCTAATCAATTTACTTTAAAAAGTTCAGCTGGTTTTGATAGAAATTGAATTGTATCTATAGATCAATCTGAATAGTATGGACATTTTATCCATATTGTCTTCCAATTTATGAATATGGTATATATTTCTATTTATTTAATACCTCTTTAATTTTTGTAGTACAATTTTCTTATGTCTTGTATTTATTTTAAGTTTATATATTTAATTTTTGTTGCTATTTTAAATGAAATTGTTTTTAAAATTTTATTTTCAGATTGTTCATTGACAATATATAGAATTACAATTGATTTCTGCATATTGATCTTGTACTTTGTAACCTTGCTGAACTTATTAGCTATAAATTTTGCTATAGATTTCTAAATACTTCTGAAGATTTTTTATACACAAGATCATGCTATATGAAAAGAAAGATAGTTTTATTTCTTCCTTTCTAATCTCAATGTCTTTTTTGTCATTGTTGCATAATTGGTTTGGCTAGACCCTTCAGTAAAATATTAATAGAAGTGGTAAGACTGGTCATCCTAGGATTACTTTTAACTTTAGTGTGGAAAATTCTTAATCTTTCATTATTAAGTATGATGTTATTGGCATATGTTGATACAATTATATTTTCTCTTCTAACACAACAATATGTATTAATAGATTACTTTTTTTTGAAACAGATTATATACTTGAGATAAGCTCTTTTTGGTCATAAAATATTATTTTTCTAAATATACTAGTGTGTTTGATTTTCCATAATTTATTTTACATTGAGATAAAATATAATGGAATGAATAAGAGCACAGATATTTTTGACTAGACAACCTGGTTTTGTCGCAGTAGGTAAAGGCCATGAACATAAGTATTCAATCTCCTTGTAACTCAGGCTTATCCTTTACAAAATGTAAAACAGTGACATCAAATTTATAGTGAGTTTTTAAGAATTAAGTAAATTAATATAAAGTGCTATATGTTTTCTATTATTATAATATTATTAGAGTAGTTTTCCAGGAAGAGAGTTAGTCTAAAATTTATATATTTTTATCTTTTTATTTTGTTTGGTTTCAAGCTTATTCTGTCTTTATAAAGATTTTTAGCTATTCCCCTTCACTTATTAAATATTTATACTTTATTTCTCTAAATAAATTTATGTAATATAGGCATTATGACATCTATGAAAGTTTACTCATACTTGATTATAAAACATTATGGACTAACAATATTTTGTGGTCATATTAATTGCTAAATTAATTTCTTTGATGGTTTTGGACATATTCAGATTTTGTTTTGTGTGTATTACTTTATTAACTTATATTTTAATAAAAATTTTAATTTTCAACCTTTTTTAGTATTGATTTGAATTTGATCATAAATTCTTGCTTTGATTTAAAAATCTTAATTATACTCATAATTAGTTTCATTTTTTCAAACCCAATATTTTTTAGCAATTTATTTACCCCTTTTTTTAAATCAATTCTGATAAAGTTTTACCTATGTTCATGACATTAGCTTTCCTCCTTGGTTTGTGCCTCTGTTCGATTTTGTGTCCAAATGACAGTTTACATTTATATTGTTTACATTTAAATTAAAAACATACATGTGTGTTATGTAATTTCTATGGAGCTGTAACAGAAGATTTGTGTTGAAGTTTAAACCTACTGCTTTTTATTACCAATAAATCCATATAATCTTGTTAAATGATACAATATTTTAAAAATATTATGCACAATATAACACCATTTTTTATAATATATGCACTTATATAATATATAAGTACACTTACATGCATAAAATAAACCAGTAGTTCGGTACGTCAAAGCATTAGTAATCATTACCTCTCTGTAGTTGAATTATAGGTGATTTTATTTACCTTACTTGCAATTTTGCACTTCTCTTTAAAAACCATGTATTACTGATTTTCATTTTAAGTGGAAGAAAATTCCTTTGCATTGTTCTGATATATTGTTCCATAATAATTTCTTTTAATTATATATTAATTATTATCTCAAACGGCTTCAATGATTTGCTGTGGCCTAAAGATAGAGTTTAAATTCTTTATTCTAACATTAAAATTCTGCTGTCACCTGGCACCAAGCAGCATTTCCATTCTTATATTCTAATTTTTACTCTCTTCATCAGTTTCAACCCAATGCTTTAACCAACTGTTCCCACAAAGTACTCTCTCCCATCTTCATACTTTTGTTCAATTTATTTCAGCTAGCCTACTGAAAGTAGCTCTATGACTGTTTCTGCCTATATAAATCCTATACATTCTTCAAAATGCTATTAAACTTTCTTCATCTTTCATAAAACTTTTCTAAAAATAAAAAATAAAAAAAACGCCTAAAGGAAGCTTTTTTTTGACTGTCTTAAGGATAAAATTGCTTTACTAATTTTCTAATTAATCTTTTACTACCCTGGCATTCATTCCGGTGGCACTAAGTCAGTATTGCACATACTCTGCTGTGTTTTGGACTTGTCCAAAGCTGTCCAGCCAAGGGGGTGAGTAATGGCTCATATCCATCACATGCTGGGTACCCAAGTTGTGTACCCTGGTATAAAGCTGCATCGGCTCAGAAGAAGGGAGGATTTTTTTTTAAAGTGTTTGCAGCCATAGAGGAAGTCATGTTGCAATTATATCCTGCCCAGAGAGTGCATCCTTTTGTACTTCACATAATGCTTTGAAAAATAAATAAGTTTATAATTTCTCATAATTAACATTTTAAATAAGTTAATCTGTTCTCTCAAATTAGAGTATGAATTATGTTCTGTAATTTTTTGTATAAAACCACTCAACTAGCACAACATCACGTGAATGTTTTATGAACAAATATGGCACCATTTAAAAATATCTCACAAGGAAATAAAATCTCTGGGGTAATCCTCAGGCAGATTCTACATTTCATGCAAATTGTAGCCGCAGAGAATGCCATATAGTCTTCCAAGCACTGGTGAGCAGAGGAGAAGAGTTTGGAACACAGAAAAAGCAGTGCACTAGTAATCACCATAACCAGACTTAATATCTTTTACATTCCCCTTTTAGTTAAAATATTAGCATAGTCTATGAGCAATCATAACATTAAATAATATTTAAAGGATATTTTGCAAGTTTCATGTACATTATCATTAGATAATAACCATGTTTTTTTCCATTTCTAATTTGATGCATAGATTGTTACCTGGAATAGTAGTCATCCAGTAAATATTTTTTAAATGGATAAACTAAATTTAATATTAATCATTACTACATATATAAGTCAGACACCATTGACTTTTTTTTTGTGATGAGCATCCTAAAATGGGACCAGTAAAGAACAGAGTCACAAGACCAGCAGGTGGAATCTTCTTTTCATTACACCTTTCCTGCTAAAATAAGGAGAGAAAGTACATATTCTACTAAGCATAGGTAATAAAGAGTATACTAAGCTATGAAAGTCACTTAAGTATATTCTCTTAAGTACAGTTAATGACATTTCAGATCAAATTATTTATTTTCCTTCAAATCAAAAACATTTTTCTTGTAGAAGCTATGTTGTCTGCATTTGTTTGAGCAAGAGACACAGATTAATATAATGAAAGGGCTGAAGCCAAAGGCATGATACCCTGAATAATCACAATTACTAAAAATAGATAACTATCTGATCAGTGTTATTAGAAACAGTCATTTTAAAATTCTTTTTTCTAGTGTATTAATTGTGCATTTGTCATCAAAGCTGCCACATATGTTGATGATCATTGTAAATGAATAAAGATCCGGCACCCTATTCACACAGGTGTGATGCAGGATCATTCTCCATGTTCCACTTGTTACCAACACGATATGTGCAGCCCTCTATCAAGATTGCACTGGGTTTATTCCACGCATCAACACTAAAAAGGTCTTTCTGCTTCTAAGCATGAGAGAGTGATTTTTTTTTTTTTTTTTTTTTTTTTTTTGCAATATAGGACTGGTAACTTTTACCTTTTCCTTGTTGGCATTAACATTTAAGAAACTCGGAAATAACTACTACCCTATTCTAAGAATATGTAAATCCTTGCTGCATGAATTAACTTCTACGTGCTCACTTTAACTGTGGTTTTATCTTAATATTTTATTTTTTTATTTTAAAAATTTATTTTAACTACCTACATTTTTGTTAAGTTGCCTAAAAGTTTTTGGAAAGAATTGAGGTATAGACTTAGATAATGAGTTTTGTAGTATAAGCTATAAAGTTAAAAGCAGAATCAGAAAAATGTTAGAACTCAATTTATAAATAAGGCACTGAGATATAAAGTATTCAAGGAAAAAACAAACAGTACTCTAAAGCCGGAGCTGCTCGATTTTTCACTTTTCAATTCATTATTACTGTTTTCACTCAGACACACATCTATGTACACATCAACTTGGCACAGCCTCCTTTCTCTCTTCATTACTTTATACACTTAGGTGTGCCATTCTCCTCTTCTGTCAGACAGAATCGGGTTTTTTTGATATGTTTTGATATTCCTAGGACCCATGGAATCACATTTATGGTCTGACCTTGCAGTCTCATTTATAAAAAATATGCAAGGGTAAGGAAGACTTGACTTAGCTTGGACTATGCCCCCAAACACCCAGTTTATTCAGTTAGAAAACATACAAATTTATTTTTGAGCTTTTTTTAAAAAAAGGTATTCCAATTTGAAATCTTTCATTTGAAACTATTTCTTAAGACTTCTTATTAATAAGAATGCTTGGGGCAGGGTTTATAAAATGGGAAATATTTTTGCATAGTACTATAAGTTTGCAAGTTGAAGTTCCCTAATTTTGACCACGGCTGAGAAAAAAAAAAAATTACATCTGCATCAGGACTATGTCAGAAATTGTGCCAAGGAAGATCAGAAGTTAATGAAGACATAACCAGGTGCCACAAAGCTATAGAAAGAAATTTTCTGGCATCACCCCTGGGTCCTAATTTCAGAATGACCTCAAGTCATATTTCTCAAAGTAGTATTAAAAGGATATCACATCAAGGGCTCTTGATAGATGCGCAATATATATATATATATATATATATATATATATATATATATATATATATATATATAATTTTCATTCATGAATAAGTTTGTTTCTTTAAAGTTGAATGTTAAAGATATATGATTCCTTTTTTATTACAGGTTTCTCAGAGCCTTAGCATGTTAATAAACACTGTCAGTCTCAAAGAAAAATATGTGATGGTTAGTCTTTCTTTAGCTTCTATACACAAAAGTAAAACTTCCTAAAAATAGTGTCCCATAAATCACAGTTTATAAAATACTAAGAAACCTGAGAGTAACATAAACCACTTCATTTATATTCTAAAGATGCTAATTTAAGCATATAAATTGTCTTAAGTAGATATTTTTGTCTCTGAGGGTGTGAAATTATGCTGCTGGGGTTTGTAATCTGCTTCACCAATATTAGCTGTGTGAACAGGGACAAATAATTTAAGCTATTCATTTCTGGCTTTCATCATATGTAAAATAATGTATAGGCTCTATACAATGGGCTTGTTACAAAGATAGCCTGTAATGATACATGAATTTGGAAGCCATAACTACATTCTTTTTTATTTTTTACCTCCCAATTTATTTTTTTATCTTCTCAAATAGACATGTGTCTAATGCACACATCAACTTGACATAGCCTCCATTTCTTCTTCCCTGCTTTCCAGTGTCTCTTCAGCTATGCCTTTCTTTTTCATTAGATAGAATTGGGCTGTTTTGGTGTGTTTTGGTGCTTCGTATGTATTTGAATATATAGAAGAGTGCAGAAAAATTTAGCAAACGTTAATGTGCACGAATTCTTTTTCACACATGTATATGAAATATATATAATTTTCTCTATATAAGTATATATGTATATATTATCTACATATATAATACATAAATACTTCTACAATCATTGTTAAAATAGTTTGTTTGAAGTCATTATATTTAAAAATGTTTCCTAATTTTTAGTTCATGTTTTCTTTTTTGTAACAAATATATCAAGTATTTGGTATCCTGAGTTCTGTAAAACCCTTCTGTCATGCCCCCAAGGATGAGAGGTCTTTCAAAAGATAAAGAAGTCTTACAGCCAAAGTCTTTGCATATTTAACCTTCATAGACTAAGGCTAAGCCCAAAACTTGCCTCTTTAGCACGGCATTTGCTATCATGAGTTGAGTCCCTATTATGTGCACAGTTTTTTACACCTGCTATTTCTAATCCTCATATTAGTTATATTAAGTCAATAATCTCTTTTCCAGATAAAGAAACTGAGACTGAGGAAGTTCTACAGCTAGTAACATATGGAACTTGGGTATTAAGCCTGGACTTATTAATGTCAAAGTCCAGCTCTCTGAGCTCCACCCCGCCACCACATGAGCTCTGAAATCAGGCCCAGCCATTACCTCTCACATGAGGAGGCTGGATGGCAATCAAATTGAGACAGTCAATCAAATTAAAGGCAGCAAAATACAGAGTTGGAAATTTATCTTAATGAATTCAAAAAGTCATGGTGCCTTGTAGGTATAATGTTGTAAAATTTGGGGAAAATTACTAAGGGTTATTTTCCTGCATTTCTATTTTTCTACTCATTAAATTTTTGAAAAAGTATTTTTAAGTTCTCCCCATAAATCCATTGTACATCTTGGTTTGACCACATGAGGCTTGGTTACTCAGTTAAATTACTTGTTAGGTAAGTGAGGTTGTACAAACATACATATAGAACATTTTCTTAAGAGGAAATAAAATCTCTTCTACTTTTCTTCATTAAGATCCTTACTATTCCTAGAATTTTTATGTAACTATCTGGCCATACATATAAATCAGGTACATTGGATTCAATAAGAATAATATTAGTAAAAGTTTTTAATTTATCAAGTTGACAGGATGTTTCTTTGTTCATGATGCCAAAACTAAACCTCAGGACTTCCTCAGTGGTTGCAAATCACTAAACAGATTGTAATAAGTAAAGTATGGACATGAGAAAGACTTGCATGTTTTTAAATTTTGTATTACTTAGTTATCCACTTTATAATATTTATAAAACAATATGAAGAAACATTGTTTGAAGCGTTGCAGATACAACAATGGAAAAAAAACAAGGCAAAGTCTCAGAATTTATAAAGGATACATTCAACTGGGGAGAAAATAATAAATTAGCAAGTTATACACACACGCATACATACACACAAACACACTCCACATACACCACATCACCTTGCATGTGAAAGTGATAAATGTTGTGGAGAAAATAAAAGCAGGGAAAAAAGAGAACAACTATATCTCCAAAAGGGGGTGGAACAATTTTAAATAGCGCGGCCAGGAAAAGTCACTCTGAGAAAATATTCACTTTTATTTTCCTTTTTTTTTTTTTTTTTTTTGCTATTGTTTTTTGTTTGTTTCTTTGGTTTTAAGATTTTGAAGACAGTGAAGGAGAGATGCATATTGGTACTGGGGAGGAACATCTCTGAAAGATGGAAAAAACAAGAAGTGCAAAGGTGGGAATGTGCCCAATGTGTGAGGAATCACAAGGAGATCAGTAGAGCAGAATGAATAAGTAAAGAGACCAGGAATAAATGTCTTCAGATTGTTCATAGAAATCCAGCTCTTGTGGGTCTTGAAGGCTGTTCTAGAGATGTTGGCTTTGGCTTAGACATCATAACTTAGAAGAAGACTTTGAAAAGAATGATGTGAGAGGATTTTCTTTTTTAAACAGGTCATGCTGCACTTCTCTTATTGTAATTAGATTGTAAAAAATATTGCAAGATATACACACTGATTTTATAATAACAAAAATGATACGTAATCAGAAAACAAAAGTCATGAAGAAACAGATTAGCTCAATTTCTGAAAGAATTTGGCTGTTCCTAGGAAAATAGAGACCCATGGATTCTTTCATCACTGTATCCAGAGGTAGGAAAAGCAATCATAAAATAGATATAGAAGAGCCTAACTTCAAATCCAACTTAAGACAATGTGAAGGCTGGTATGAGAAAATATTCTTAGGCTTACTGATCACAGAGTGATTGTACAAGCATCAGCATTTTTTTATTCATGGGCCATTGGCTATGGGCAGCAACATAACAAAGATGAGGAGTTAGCAAATGAAATGGGTAGAAATCCTCCCAAAGAATCCAAGACCATCATTTATTACAAAGCAGCAACCTGACGAAGGAATTTAAAATAACTATAATACATTTATAAAAAAATCAATGGAACAGGAAAAGGAAGGTGACATATATAACCAGATGGGAAATTTCAGCAACATGAGAGAAACTACAAAAAGGAAGTAATGGAAATTCTAGAATTAAAATATATATATAAAATCAGAAATGAAGGAACCATTAGAAAGACTTCATAGTAGACTGGACACACACACAGAGGACCAGGAAACTAACATGCAAAGACAAAATCATTTAAAAGTAAACTAAACAATTGATATGAGACTGTAGGAGAAAATTAAATGGTCTAATACATATGTAACTGGAATACTAGTAGAAGATGGAAGAGAGGTACAGATAGATTTTTTTTTAAATGAAGAAAATCAATCCCCAGATCCAAGAAGCATAACAAACTCCAAACACAATAAATACAATAAAACCACAGTCAGGAACATTAGAGAAGAATTTCTAAAAAATCTAAAATTAAAATGATATTTAAAAATCAGGCAAGGATTTGGACACATTACATTTAGGAGAGCGAAAATAAAGATGTCTGACTTCTAAACAGAAACAGTGTAAGCCAAAAGGCAATGAAATGGAATTTTTACTTAAGGAAAGAAACAGTTAATATAGTATTTTATATTCCAATGAACATACCTTTTAAAAATTAGATCATATAAAGTCATTTATGACAGACAAAAGCCAAATAAACGAATTTTCATGCTAAAGCATAAAAATTGTGTGATCATATCACTTAATACAGAAAAAAGCATTTGATAACATTCAAAATTTATTTAAAATTAAAAACTCTCTACAAATTAGGAATAGAGAGGAATTACCTCAATTTTCTGAAGAGTATCTATAAAAATTCTAAAGATAACATCGTAGCCAAAGATTGACGATTGAAGGCTTTTCCTCCAAGACTAGGGCAAAGCAAGGATGCTTGCCTCACTTTTTTTATTCAATAGAATACTGGAATTTCGAGACACTGCATTAAGGTAATAAAAAATGAAATCATATAAATTAGCAAAAAATAGATAAAACTGCCTCTATTTACAGTTGGCATGAATGTGTACATGGAAAATTCAAAAGAATCTATAAAATAAAACAAAACAAAAAATACTAGAATTAATAAATGAGGTTGGCTAAGTCATAGGATCCAAGATCAGCACACAAAAATCAGTTACATTTCTATATACAATAATAAACGTGGAAATCTAAATTAAAAATACAGTACTATTTCTAAGCATTGCAAAGGAAATGGAATAGCTTGGTATATATTTAAAACATTTATAGAATATGTATGCTGAATATTACAAAATGCTGATGAAATAAGATAACCTAATAAACAGACACTGTTCATGGATTGAAAGACTAAACATAGTGAAGATTCCAATTCTCCCCAACATTTTCTGTAAATTTAATTACAACTTCTACTAAAATCTCAGTAAGATATTTTTCTTTTGTAGACAAATACAAGTTTACTCTAATGTTTATAAGAAAAATCACTAGAATAACTAAATCTTGAAATTGAAGGAAAAAAGTGGGAAACATCACTCTACTTTTTTGTAAGACCTAATATTAATCTAGTCTAATAAGACAGTGTCGTATTGTTAGAGGAAGAAACACATAGGTCAATGAAACAAAACAGAGAACCCGGAAATATAACCACAAAATATGCTCAACTGATTTTTGACAATGATACAAAAGCGATTCAGTGGAGCAAAGATAGCCTTTTCAGGAAGTGGTGCTGGAACAACTTAACATCCACATGAAAAAGAGAGACAAAGAGAAAAGCAGCTTTTGTAGAGAGATTAGGCCAAAAGCCTAGTTGCAGTGGTGTAAGGGAGAAAGAATAAGAGGAAAGCATTCGAAAGCCACATATACAGAATATTGTTTAGAGCAGTTTTATTCTAAGGACTAGAAAGAATTTTGAGAGTGGCAGGAAAAATAAGTAGGGTCAAAACAAGAATGCTAGTAAAAATAAAATAAATTGTACCTTTTTTTCACTTAGAAAATAGATAATATAGGTACTTTATCATGCTATTGTATGTATCAGAAGTAATGCTTATATTTTTGTTTTATATTTATTTTTAATTTAATTTTTATTTTTTTAGTTTATTTAGTTTATATTGTTAGGCACTTATATAATTTATGAAGTGATCCCTCGATTACTCTAGTATCCGTCTCTATACATAGTTATTACAATATCATTGACTATATACCCTATGCTATACTCCCTAGCCCCATGACTATTTTGTAAATACTAATTTGTACTCCTTCATCCTTTTACTTTTTTTACCCAGCCTCCTAGCCCTCCTCCCCTCTGGCAATCATCGGTTTGTTCTCTATATCTGCAAGTCTGTTTTCATTTTGTTTCTTCGTTTCTTTTGTTCCTTATATTCTGCATGTAAATGAAATCATATGGTATTTGTCTTTTACTGACTTATTTCACTAAGCATAATACCTTCTAGGTCTATCCACGTCACTGCAAATGGTAAGATTTCATTTTTTATGGCCGAGTAATATTTCATTGTATATATGTATCACTTTTTCTTTATTCAATCTCTATTTATGGACACTTAGGTTGCTTCCATATTTCGGCTATAGTAAATAACACTGCAGTGAACATAGGGGTGCATACATCTTTTTGAATTAGTGTTTTGGTTTTCTTTGGTAAATACCCAAATGTGAAACTGCTGGGTGTGTTGCTGCAGGTTTGAGGTTCCAAGGTAAGGGGTACGAGGCTTGGGCAGTTGGAAAAAAAATTTGGTGAGCCGTAGCCAACTGTGACATAGCTCTTTATTCCAGCAAGGGCAAAGCCAGCCTCGCAGGGCAGCAAGTTAAATAATAGTGGCATGCTGCAGAATAACAGAAGCCTATGCATATCTACTACACACATGGTTACATGAGGAGAGAAGTGTTGAGTCACTTCCACCCAAAAGCTGCTAAGGGTATTGGGTCCAGAGGGAGTCTGTCTACTGTCATCTTTCTCTGCACACTCCACCCCTTCAGGGTTCCTCCCATACACCTATGTAGGCTTGGCAAATGATTGCTGCAGGAGGACAGAGCTTTGTACCCAGAGGCCACAACAATATAGAGAACAGCAACAGGAGGCAGGCTCTACCTCCTAGGAGACCAAAGACCTGTACCAAGTGACATTATACTTGTCCACTACTCCTGCAGAGGACCCCATTGAGTTGCCAGACTTTCTGTATTTCCGGGAAGAAACCTGCCAAGGCTAATGAGATGTTTTGCTGGTGGTCTGGCAGCAGTTAAGATGTCCAAAGCCATACGATTTTGCAGCACTACTTTTCTAATTCCATCTACTTCATCAGTTACCAGACTGAGGATTTTATGAGTATAATTCAAAGCTCAAGCAGTATGTTCTGCCAAAGCTATCACTTGCATTTCAACTACCACATCACGTGCCACAGGCAGAAAGATGGCTAAGGGGTCTGTTTAGTATGGACATGTCACGAATAATACACTTTCAATTTGTGGGGCATCGTAGAATCATCTGCCACACAGTTACTGGCAAATATGGGTGTCCCCAACTACAGTGGCCTGTCCAGTTTGAGGGAATGTAGGGTTATTCATGATTCCTACATACCCATAGGCTTCCTGGTGGTAAAATTATAGTCGGGTGGGTGGTTGCATACCTTTGTCCTGTCCACCAATGCGTGATGGAGACAGTAGTTATATTTTGGCATAAGGGGACATGGCACCCACCCTAACAATCAGGACCCCATGTTTCTTCAATACAATGGGTCATATCCTCAGTCACCTCCACCCCCTCACTAGTCATCCACCATGTATTGAGTACCCCAGTAAGGATTTATTCAGCTCATGCTGAGTCCTTCTTTGTATATCCACTCAAGTATGTATGACAGTCTAGTCAGGTGACTGGGGTCCCCAGCGGGTCAGCCAATCCCATGCCATGACATTAGCTACATGTATAGGCCAGGGCAAACCTACAGAGACGCAGACAGGAAACTCTGTGCAGACCCAAGAGTGTGAGACATGGACAATCGTGGCATGAGATATGTGCCCACTCAATCATGGTATTTGCGTACAGTAGCCTAATGTCAGAAAGAAAGGGAAGATAACAGTAACAATACAGGTAAGTCTTTTCTATTAGGTAAGATGCATGTCGGCATCTTGTCTTATAATAAGATTGTCACCACTGATGTAGGGAAGCCTGGCCATCAGTACCATACCTGTTCCCCTTGTAGCATTGATCCAACCATGTCAACATGACACAATATGAGAAAACTCATGATAGACCACAGTGAGAATAAAAGGTTTCCCTTAGGATGGTATGTTTTTTCTTCATCCATCTCTTCTGCAGGATATCTCACAGTGATTTGTAGTGACCAGTTGGCTGTTATCCAAGGAATGATCTGTAAGTTTACCTCTAGCCACTTGCCCCATGGGGCTATTAAGCCTACCCACCAGCAATATGAGACCTTTATTTTCCATGGACAGGACCATTGTACTTTTTCTCCCTTTTTCAGAGAAGTAGGAGCAGGTAGAAGTATGTTACCATTGAGTCCACAACCAGGTTTCAACAGAGTTTCACTGGTAGTTGCCTGTAACTGAATTAGGGACACAGCATTATGTAATAGCAGCTCTATTGTAGAGGGACCTCCAACTCAAAGTCATTCATTTGGGCCCCACAACATGTCCCACAGGCAGGATACTCAACCTCGCAGTCCCAGGGGATTGACGGTTACTTGTAGATGCTGTTTCAACAGCCCGTTGTATTACTCAATCATGCCCACTGCTTGAGGATTATACAGGGCATGCCATTTCCATTGAATATCCATTTGCTTGGCCCATGTTTGGACCTCATGCCCGGTAAAATGAGTCCCTTTGTCACTTTCTACCACTAACAGCCTACAGTAAAAGGCCTATAAGTGTTTGAGAGCTTGTATAATATGTTTTTGATCTGCAGCAGCAACAGGGCCATACAAATAATAGCCTGGTGGCCATGTCTATTGCCGTAAGGGCATAAGATGTTCCTTAAGCTTTTGGAAGAGGTCCTATGTAATCTCTCTTCTACATGGTTAATGGGACCCTTCTCCTTGTTACCTGTGCATGCTCCCATTTCATACAGTAAGGATGCGGTGTATCCTGTCTGAACACTGGACACTTGGCACAGGCATCTGTGACATCTTCTCACTTCAGGGGAAGGTTCCACTGTCGTTTCACTGTCTACATAGTTTTAGCACCATGTGCTACAATTGTCTGTGGAGCCAGTGCATCACATCAGTGGCAGGAGCCTTTTCTAGCCATTGTACATGTGAGAGCACATCTGCTTCTTAATTTTCTAGATTCACCAAGGGGACATGACCCATAACATGATACACAGTTACATCCTTGTCTTGTTCTATCTCCCATAGGTCTTGCCACATGGCTTGTTCCCATAAGGGCTCTCTAGCCAGTTTTGCCATTTCCACGTAAGTGATCATAATGTCAGGCCTTTCAACACAGTCCAACTGGCAGTACAAAGAGTCAATGGGCCATTTTCATGGGCTATAACTATCCACACAGCCTACAGTGCAGCCCACTGGCTGCTTTGGCTTGTGCCTGTACCCAATATGGTCAGTAGCTGGTTGCACCCATATAGCTACCCACTTGGCTCCCTACCCCTACTGGATCCATCTGTGTATCATGCGTCAGCGAGTATTGGCAGCTTCCCTTCTCTGTAGGGGGACACTTCTAAATTGGTAGGAACTATAGCATCTGGTATATTTTCTGTGGTAAACTCAACTGATCCTAAAACCTTCTGTAATTCCATGGCCAGAGGGCTAGCAGCTATGGCACTCTGTTGTTCCAGATAGGCACCTCATTTCATCAAGGTAGGGATTTGGGCCACCCTTACTTTGGGGGCCTGTAGCCATGTGCATAACCAACCTCGTATAGGCTAAGTGGTGCACACTTGAACTTTGGCCATGCCAGTCACTGCCCCAGTGGCCTACAAGGCTGCATTTATAGCCTCTATTTGCTTCTTTATTAGGGAGCACCGGCTCTCTGTGCCTTTCCTTCTCTACTGTTGGAACCAAAACCCACCAGAGTCCTAGTTCATTTTGAATGTTGCCCCAGCCATATCCTTCTACTGTTACCTGCACGTCCAGTTCAAAAGGTTTACATGGGTCTTTAACTTGTAGGAGTTGGACTTGTTGCACCACCCGCTTGGTGACAGTAAATGCCTCCTCTACTGTTTCATCTCAAGTAGCTCCCTTCTTGATCAGGCCACACACCTAGCTGTGCTAGGTAGGGCACAAACACTCTCCAGTACCCCAAAAGGCCCACCTAACTCGCAATTCTTTCACTATAGTGGTCATAGACATGTTTGCATTTTATCAATTACAGCATCAGGGATAACTTTCATCTTACCCGACCAGACAACACCCAAGAATCAGACAGATGAGCCAGGTCCCTGAACCATGGTTGCATTTACTGCTCAGCCACATGTTTTCAGATGCTGCAACAACAACGATGCCACCTGCTCTCAATCTGTAAGGGAACCAGAGGTTAACATGACATCATCAATATAATGGAACAATTTCACCATTGCCAGTCAGGGCCAGGTTGCCAAATCCTGGGCTACCAACTCATGGCAAATTGTTGGGCCATGCAAGTAGCCTTGGGATAGTACCACGAAAGTCCATTGTCTTCCTTCCCACGTGAAGGTAAATTGATCTTGACTTTTGGGAGCTAAATCTATGGAGAAAAAGTATCAGCCAAACCCAAAACATAGTAGTATGTTCTCAGCCTTGTAGTCAGTTGACCCATTAGATCATGGACGGATGGTACTGCTGCATGCTGTAGGGAGGTCACTTTATTCAATTCCTGATTGTCCACAGTCATTCTCCATGAGCCATCAGGCTTCTTCAGTGGCCACACAGGGACATTATATGGACTATGAGTGGGGCACACAATCTGAGCTTTCTCCAATTCCTGAATCATAGCCCTGATTTCATCATGTCCATCAGGCAAGTGATACTGCTTAACATTGACAATGAACCTTGGTTCTGGCACTTTCCGTGGCAGGTGATGAGTATGCCCCTGCACCACAGTCTTCACCTCCTGGACACACAGATGGAATTCACCAGCAGAGGTCTGCAGATTGACCCCTTGAAACATATCCACCCCTAGGATATATTCTGGCACCGGATAATCAAACAGTTTATACAAATGTCAGGACAATCTATTCCAAAAAGCAAAGTCACAGCTTTGGTCTTAATAGTCTTTTCCTCATAGCCATCTACATAGGTGGCCGGCCCATGGAATCTGTCTGGATTTCCATAGATAAGACTGCAGTTGGCCCCAGTATCCACCAGTGCTAGGACTCTGCACATTATTTGGGGACCAGTGGATTTCCAATTCCACATATGGCCTCTGGTCCCTGCCCATTCCCTCCAAATGGGCACTTTGGCCTTCTACCTAATCACATAGGGTCAACAGAGAGTCCTGGGATTTCAAAAAGTCCTTCAAGGCCTCCAGTCTTGCTCTTTTGGTGGGAGATTTCTGCTCATGCCTGAATTGCTGCTCAGGTTTCAACTGCCACCACAATTTCAATAACACTGCATTAGGATGGCAGTCTATCTTGTCTTGATCGATTCCTGCAGCTAACAAACTAGTTCACATTTGCATTCAAGTAACCTTGAGAGGACCCTGCACATAGCCTTTCTTTTACTTCTCGTCCCTCTGGGGACTGAGCGTTACTTCATGACACTTCTGCCCTCTGCCTCACAGTGTCTCCCCTCTACATCCCCCAGGGCAGCCATGGCTATAGTCGCTTCATGTGTATGTTTCCCCACATAGGAAGCCAAAATGGTGACAAATGAGCCAAAAGTGGTAGAGGGGGCGGTCCCTCACACCAGGCCCCTCATGCCAGCCGTAAACCATTCATCATCCAGTCCCCACATATTCAAATTAAACATAGCTTTTCACATACCCAGTTCATGAATGATCTACACTAATTCAGCATGTTTGCTGGGAGTTCTCTGGCAACATTCCAAAGTGCCCGCACAGTGGCAGTAAACCATTCCATCAGAGAGTGTCTCCCCTGACCTTAAGTCAAGCAATGATTGTCCTGTAGACACTGCCATAACGAGGGTTGTATGGTTATAAATGCCAATTTCTACATCTCATTAGGGAACATGAAAAACTGTTAACCCCTTGGTCCCAAAGGTGCAGCAACCAGGCCAGCAATGGCTCATCAGGTCACGCCAACACTATTTCCCCAAATCTCGCAATTCCATGGGCATACACAGGGTATACATGGTGAATTCTGTTACCATGAGGCCACCAGCTTGCACCACACCCAGACTCAGGGGTTGTCCATGTTTTACCTTTTGGTGTATCATGGGCCGTACTTGTGTATAGACTTCTTCCAGGACACCTTCCCAACCTCTGAGAGCAACACCGAGGGTGAACCTTTTTGAAGTTTAGCTTCCAGTTGTTGCAGCCTTGTGTCTAAGGCACCTGCCTTTTGCCGAAGCTTCTGTACCTGTGTGGTCTCTGCTAGAGCTTTGTCCATGTTCTGCTTCAGTCATTAAACCCACCCAGCCCACTCAGCCAGCCATTGCTCATGCTTTCTCCAGTAGCTGCTCCTCTGGGGAACAGAGGGCCTTCTCAATACTTATCAGAGACCCATCAACTGACTCCCAAAGCCGAGGTGGATTCCAAGTCATCAAAACTGCCATCACAGAATACCACATGCTCTGTGGGAGCCACATGTCCCTCCCATCCTCTGGTGGGGGAGACAGCTCCCTTACCTGGGAATCCTGCTCATGACTACACCAAGTGTATTGCTGTAGATCCAGGTTCCAGTAAGGGCGCAGACAGCCTCAGAGGGCAGTAGCATCTTTTTATACACAGGTTAACAATAGTGGCACACTGCCAGATAACAGAAGCTTGCACATACATACTGAGCACATGGTTACATGAGGTAGGATGTGTTGAGTCACTTTTACCCAGAAGCTGCTAAAGGTGTTGGGAGGGAACCTGACTACTGCCATCTTTCCTTTTCTGTACAATTGGTCATACAGAAGTTCTATTTTTAATTTTCTAAGGAATGTCTAAGTTGTTTTTTACAGTTGCTATACTAATTATTCCACCAAGAGTGTATGAAGGTTCCCTTTTCTGCACATTCTAGTCAATACTTTTTTTTTTCTGATTTATTGATGATAGCCATTTTGACAGGAGTGAAATGACATCTTATTGTGGTTTTACTTTGCATGTCTCTGATGATCAGTGACCTTGAGATTCTTTTCATGTGTTTTTTGGCCATATGTATGTCTTCTTTACAGAAATACCTATTCAGATTCTCTGCCCATTTTTAATTGGAGTTTTTAAATCTTTTTGAGTTATATGAGTTCTTTATAAATTTTGGATATTAAACCCTTATTGGATGTATAATATGCAAATATCTTCTCTCATTCAGTAGATTGTCTTTTTGTTTTGTTGGCAGTTTTCTTTACTATGCCAAACCTTTGTAGTATGATGTAGTTCCATTTATTTATTTCTTCTTTTGTTCCCTTGCACAAGGAGATATATCAGAAAAAAAATTACTAAGAGCAATATTAGAGTTTACTGCCTATGTTTTCTTCCAGGAGTTTTATGGTTTTGGGTCATACATTTTAGTCTTTAATCCATTTTGAGTTTATTCTTATATATGGTGTGAGATGGTGGTCCAGTTTCATTTTTTTTTTCATGTATCTTTTCAGTTTTGTCTGCACCATTTATTGAAGAGATTGTCATATCCAATTGTGTATTCTTATCTTCTTTGTCATATATTAAGTGAGCATATAGGCATGGATTTATTTCTGGGCTCTCTATTCCATTCCATTGATTAGTGTGTCTGTTTTTACGTCAGTATCATGCTCTTTCAATTACTATAGCCTTGTAGTATAGTATTATATTAGATCGTATAATACCTCCAACTTTGTTCTTCTTTCTCAAGATTGCCATGGCTATTCGGCATCTTTTACGGTTTCATATAAATTTTTGGATTATTTGTTCTAGTTTTGTAAAAATTTCATTGGTATTTTGATAAGGATTGCACTGAATCTGTAGATTGCTTTGGGTAATATGGACATTTTAATGATGATCATTCTTCCTATCCATGAACATGATATATGCTTCTATTTATGTGTATCTTCTTCCAAATACAGGATTTTTACTTCCTTAGTTATATTGATTCCTATTTTATGGTTTTTTTATGAAGTTTTAAATAGGATTGTTTTCTTAATTTCTCTTTCTGATAATTCATCATTGGTGTGTAAAAATGCAACTGATTTCTAAATATTTATTTTGTATACTGCTACTTCACTGAATTTATAGATCAATTCTATAGTTTTTGAGTGGAATCTTTAGATTTCTCTATACATAGTATCATGTCATCTGCAAATGACTGTTTTACTTTTTTCTTTTTAACTTGGATGCCTTTTATTTCTTTTATCTAATTGCTGTACCTAGAACTTCTAATACTATGTTGAATAAAAGTGGTGAAAGTAAACATTTGTGTCTTGTTCCTGATCTTAAGGAAAATTTGTTTAGCTTTTTTCGGTTGAGTATAATGTTAGCTATGGATTTGTTATATATGGCCTTTATTATGTATAGGTATATTCCTCCTAGTCCCACATTGCTGAGAGTTTTTATCATCAATGAATGCTGGATTTTATCAAATGCTTTTTCTTCATCTGTTATTACGATCATGTGATTTTTGTCTTTCAATTTGTTAATGTGGTATATTATGTTTATTGATTTGGGGATATTGAGCCAAACTTTCATTCCAGGAATAAATCTAATTTGATCATGATGTATGATCTTTTTAATGTATTGTTGAATTTAGTTTGCTAATATATTATTGAGAATTTTTGCATCTATGTTCATTAGGGATATCAGCTTATAATTTTTTTGTAATGTTTTGTCTGTTTTTATAATCAGGGTAATGGTGGCATTTTAAAAGGAGTTTGAGAAGATTTGGTAATAATACTTTTTTGAATATTTGGTAAAATTCACCTATCTAGTCCAGAACTTTTCCTGTTAGGAAGTTTTTTGGTTACTGATTTGATTTTGTCGGTGATAATCAGTCAGTTCAGATTTAATGATTTTGTCTTGGGAGATTGTATGTTTCTAAGAATGTGTCCATTTCTTCCAGATTGTCCAATCTAGGAATATGTCTATTTCTTCCAGATTATCCAATTTGTTGACGTATAATTGCTTGTAGCATTTTCTTATGATTCTTTGTATTTTTTGTGGAATCATTTGTTATTTCTTTTTCTTTTATTGCTTTATTTATGTGCTTCCTCACTCTCTTACTCTCTCTCTCTTTTGATAAGTCTGGTTAAAGTTTACTAGTTTTGTTTATCTTTTCAAAGAACCAGTTCTTTGTTTCATTTATCTTTTGTATTGTTACCATAAGGGGTGAACTGAACTCCGGCGCTGCCCAGGTAACACTGGAGATTATTGTTTCCTTTCACAAAATAATTGCAGCACAATGAGAGTTACGAAAGGTAAGATTTATCAAAGGCACATTTTGAGGTAGAAACTGGCCACACCTAAACTGGCTAACTGTGCAGAAATGAAAATATGCTCCACCTCAGGAGTGAGTCTCAGCAAAGAAAGAGGGCTGTAACAATACAGAAGTGGGAAGATTCATTTATATTTGGGTTACAATGGGTGGTCAAAAAGGCATTCCAAGGTGACTGGCACATGAGGTCATTTTGTTTGACATTTGGCTGCTATATAAAGCACATTCTGGTATGCACGTGTTTACCTAGAATTCAGTCTGTTATAATTAGATTCATGAACTTCCAGGCATAGACATATTATAATGATGGCATAATAATATTGGGGTTGTGGCAGGTTAGGGCAGTAACTTTTGCTCAAGAGTCTGTGGCTGGACTAAACCAGCTATAGGTTTGTGGCCCTCTAGTACTTTGTCTCTCAGGATGCAGGAGTAATGCTTTAACTACAAATAGGGTGTTCTTTGGGCAGCCTTTGGTCTGGTTCTTCCTTTCTTTGTTCCTCCTGTTGCTCATGTCTGAATAATTACCTAACATTGTTTTTTAGAATCTGTTTTGTTTATTTTCACTCTGATCTTTATTATTTTCTCCCTTCTCCTAACTTTGGGTTTTGTTTGCTTTTCTTTTTCTAGTTTTGTAAAGTGTAATGTTAAATTGTTTATTTGAGTTTTTTTATTGTTGTTTCTTGAGATAAGACTGTATTTGGTATGAATTTTCCTCTTTAGACTGCTTTTTCTGTGTCCCATAGACTTTAAGCCATTGTGTTTACATTTTCATTTGTCTGTATATATTGCTCGATTTCTTCCTTGATCTCATTTTTAAGCCATTCATTGTTTAGTAACATATTATTTAGCCTCCATGTGTTTGTATATCTTTTAGTTTTTTTTTTTTTGTAATTGATTTCCAGTTTTATACGTTGTTGTCAGAGAAGACGTTTGATATAATTTCAGTCTTCTTAAATTTATTGAAATTTGTTTTGTGGCTTAACATATAATCTATCCTGGAAATTTCCCCATGTGCACTTGCAAAGAATGTATATTCTGCTGCTTTCAGGTGAAATGCTCTGAAGATATCAATTAAATCCATTAGTGTGTCATTTAAAGCAACTATTTTTTTGTTGATTATTTGTCTGAAAAATTTGTCTATTATCAATGGAGTTGAAAAGCTCCTACTATGAGTGTATTACTATCAATCTTTCCCTTTATGTTGATTGACAGTAATACACTCACAGTAGGTGCTTCTATTTTGGGTGCATATATATTTACTAAGGTTATGTTTTCTTGTTGTATTGATCCTTTTATCATTATGTAATGATCATTTTTGTGTCTTATTATAGCCTTTGTTTCAAAGTTCATTTTGTCTGACATTATTACTACATCAACTTTTTCTTTTTCTGCTGTTCCTTTCCTAAACTCATATATATTTTTTCTGCCATTAATGAAACATAGTAGACAATTAGCTGCTCATATTTACAGTGTACAATTCAATTAGTTTTTTTCTATTATAGTTGGCATACAATAATAGACTAGTTTTAGTTGTACAGCATAGTGATCAGAGGTCCATATAAGTTGAAAAGTGATCACCCCACTAAATCTAGTACCCTTCTTCCCCCTTATGTGTTTATTACATGATTAACCATCTTCCCCAAGCTACACTCTACATCTCCATGTCTATTCTGCAGCTATCCATTTGCATCTCTTAATCCCTTTGCTTTTTTTACTGTCCCTTCAACCCTCTCCCATTTAGCAACCCTCAAAATAGTCTTTGTATCTATGAGTTTATTTTCACTGTTGTTGTTGTTGTTGTTGTTGTTGTTGATTTTGTTCTTTAGATTCCACATGTATGTGAAATCATGCAATATTTGTCTTTCTCTATCTGACCCATTTCATTCAGCACAATATCAGGAAGCAATCCACAAACACTGTGCTTGTAGTTGCCTCAAGAGGCCATGACAGAAACTGAGGCCAGCTGCCACCTGTGTGAGTCTTGGCACTGCTCAGCATTGAGCACCTCACTGAGGACACAACTGAATGTGGCTTGGGTGGGGCTATGAGTTGGGGGAGGCTGAATTTCAGGTATACCTCTGAAATGTCAGCTATGGCGGTGCTATGTCTGCACACTAGGGGTGGGGAGGGCTCAATAGAGGAAAAATGGACACCTCTAGCACTTCTGTCCAGGAGAGATCCTCACCTCCAATCTTCACTCCAATAACTTGGTGTTCCATTTTAAGTTCCTGGTGGCCCCCAAGCAACTGACCTGGTGCTGGTGCTCAGAGTGAGAAGGTCCATCGCTGGGAAAGTCAGTCACGGACACGATCTCTTTAAGAGACATCTACCACAGACTGTCGCACTCAGCTGCTCGCTAATGGGCAGCCTTGCATTTTCACTCCCTCCTGCCTTCTACTGTTGCAGATTGGTTAATTATTTCTCTCCCTAGTTGTGATGCTTCTGTTCTGTAGTGCTCAATCTCAGGTGATTTTTCCTTGCTGTTTGCTCCTTGTTTCTGTCACAACTTTGATTTGGTTGCAAGAGGAATGAACAGAGACTCTAACATCTATGCCATTTTTTTCTTCCCCCAGCTTCTTTTTAATTTTTGGATTCATTAAATATATCTTTCCATCCATTTACCTCATTTTCTGTGTCATTTGATCTGAAGTGGGTCTCTTGTAGACAGCATGTTTATGGGTCTTGTTTTCTTATCTATTTGGCTACCCTGAGTCTTTTGATTATTTAATCCATTTACATTTAAAGTGATTATGCTAGGCTTATATTTATTGTCATTTTATTAGTAGTATTTATGTTTTCTTTATTTTTCGTTTGTTTGTTTGTCCCCCTTTTTAATGGAAGTCCCTTTAATGTTCCCATTAATAGTGGCCTGCCAGTGATGAATTTCTTTAGCTTTTTCCTGTCTGGGAAGCTCTTTATTTCACCTCCTATTGTAATTGATAGCCTTCCTGTGTATAGTAGTCTTTGTTTTAGGTCCTCGGTTTTTCATCACTTTGAATAATGTTTGCTAATACCTTATGGCTTGCTAAGTTTCTGTTGAGAAATCAGCTACAGTCTTAGGGGAGTACACCTGTAAATAACCAGCATATTTTTCTTAGCTGCTTTTAAGATTCTCTCTTTGTCTTTACGCTTTGAATTTTAGTTATGATATGTCTTGGTGTGGACTTCTTTAGGTTTGCCTTGTTTGGAATTCTCTGAGCTTCCTGGGGTTGTATGTCTATTTTCTTCACTAGGTTAGTGAAGTTTTCTGTCACTATTTCTTCTAATAGATTCTCAATCTCTTGTTCTCTCTCTTCTCCTTCTGGTACCCCTGTGATGCGGCTATTGGTACATTTTATGTTTTCCCAAGATATCTTAAACTTCCCTCATTTTTTTTAATCCTTTTTTCTTTTTGTTGGTCAAATTGAGTATCTTCTGCTACATTGTCTTCAAATCACTGATTCAACCTTTGCTTAATTTAATCTATTGTCAAATCTTTCTACTTTATTCTTTATTTCAGTTATTATATTCTTCATTTCTGATGTTCTTTTTTATGGTTTCTATGTTCTTTTTTATGCTTACTATTTCTTTGTTGACATCCTCACTGAAAACATTTATTCTCCCCTAAATCCATTGAGCATCTTTATAATCAGTGTTTTGAACTCTATACCTGGTAGGCTACTTAGTTTAGTTTAGTTTAGTTTTGTTTTGTTTTCTTGGAGTTTTCTCCTGTTGTTTTATTTGTAGCATGTTTCCTTGTTTTTGTTTTTGTTTTTGTTTTTTTTCATTTTAGTTGCCTCTGTTCATTTCTACTTATTAAAAAATGTATTACATCTCCCAATCTTGGAAGGTGGCCTTATGTAATAAGTGCCTTGCGTGGTCCAGTGTAGCAGTCTTACTGATCACTGGCACCGGGAGCCCCGGGAGTGTTCCAAGTATGAATTGTGTATATTTTGTTGTAGCTAAGCCTTAATTGCTGTAAGCTCAATGGATGGGACTGACTCTCAGGCTGACTGACATTCACAGAGTAGGTGCTGCTGTGCTGGGATTGACTATGCAAAATGAGATTTGCCCCAGTGGGCTCATTTACCTGTTCAGATCACCCTTTAGATATGCCACTTGGGGGGCTAGACAGGTGGTCTCATGCCAGCCTCAGGGTGTGTTGGCTGTGTGGCCCCTTGGGAGGGGATCTCATGTAGGTAAACACCAACTGCTGCCTTTGATCACTCAGAGCTATCTGGTACAAGTTATGTTGAAATAACTTTCTAAGTATGAGTTGGAGCTGCTCCTGCCTGGGGTGCCATGTCAACAAACTGAAACTTGGAAAACCTAGTCAATTTAATTAATAGCACATACTTTCTCCTACAAATTTTTGGTATTACATATTTTTATTTATTGGATATTAACTACTTTTAAGTAATTGTGTTATCTATGTACAAAAATAAATATTTAACACCCACTATCATGGTTTATCCTCTCCGTAGCTAAGATGTCTAGTATTTCCAAGGACATAACTAGAATTTAAGAAATATATATTAAATAAAATGTAATTGAATGCATCCAAGTTACTAAGTAGTTTCATTTCAGTTTAAGGCCTTTGCTTTTGTGCTCTTTACCCCCAATGACTTTGCTTAAGGAATTTTTCCCAGGACTCTTCCTAACCCCATCCAACTCCAGCCCTCTCACTTAATTACAACAAAGTTATGTTGTTTTCTCTGTGAAATCTAGCACTTATTATCTCCAACTTATATAGCCCTTTTGGAACTATTCTAGAGATCTTACAGCACTCTTAGATTATATCTTCTGAGCTAGATTATATCTTCTCAGAGAGGGAAAATATATTTTATATGTCCTTTGTTCTTTTGTATTCATTCTAATTCCTAGTATTTTATCAAATAGAAAATCCATTCTATCATTATTTCATTCACATACTAGATCATATTTGACTCTGTGATGGACTTTTGGGAGAACATAACATGCTAAGCTTTGAGTCTAATTAGTTTCTCTACTTGGATAATTTATCTTACAAAAAATCATTTTACTCTAAACTTTCATAGCTTATATTCACTAGATTATCCACTTAATATTTAAATGACACATGTAACATTTACTTATACTTTTTTAAGATAGGTAAATACATATATTTCTTCCTTGTGCCTAGCCATAAACCTCTGAATTCTTGATTGCCAAGAAATAGCTAGTGGCTGTATGAACTCATTGTTCTGCATGGTGTGAAATTCTTTCTAAGAAGAGAATATGCCAATGAATGTTTAGATTGTTTATAGATGAACACTTGTTTATTGATGATAGATAAGAGGAATAAAACAAGTGCTCATTAGGTCTACATAATAAATAATGAGCATTAATGAGTTATATCTTTGTATTTTGAGATGGTAAATGAGAATCTAAACAATGAAATGTGCAGAGTACTTCAAGATAAGGAGAGCAATATCTATAAGAGAAAAAAATCGATTAAATCAACCTCATAAAAATTAAAAACTTTTGCTATGTGAAAGATCCCATTGGATAAAGATAGGTTTATAGACTAGGAAAAAATATTTGCAAACTACTTATCAAGCAAAAGTAGTTCCTAGAATTTGTAAAAAAATAAAAAATAAAAAAATAAACACTCAACAGTTCAAAAAATGAAAGAAAGAGGAAAAAAACTCAGAAACAATTAAATTATGAAATGAGCAATATATCCAAATAGACATTTAATTGAAAAAGATATACAACTGGTAAATAAACACATGTAAAGATGTTCAACATTGTTGTACATTAAGAAAATGCAAATTCAAATTGCAATGAGATAGCACTACACATCAACCACAATGGCTTTAAAAAATAACAATTACACTAAATATTGTTATGGATGAAGAGAAAATGGATCACTCAGACATTGCTTATATGCACCAAAATAAATTCTAAGTGGATCAAAGATTTGCATGAAAAAGATAATATATCTGGTATAAAATTATCAGGAGAAAAATTCTAATTATTTTGTCCCTTTGAGATCAAAAAGCAAGAGAATAAACCAAAGATGTATAAAGCCCAAACTGTCAGATTTGACTATATTAAAATAAAATTAGAGACAAAAAGGATATATCATTGCTCTGCAAAAAACCTCCTAATAAATAACTAACTAAATAAATAAATAACCTTCTAAAATTTTAAATAGACGAGCAACTCAACTGGGTAATTTGGCACATTATATGAGTAAGAAAATAGCCAATAAATATATAAAAATATGATTTACTTTCTAGAGGTTTTGGAAATATAAATGAAAACAATTATACATCTTTATCTGCTCTTCAACCTTTTTACTTTGTGTCTTGTGAATTCTCTGATTTTGCTATATAGAAAGGCCTATGGGGGCACCTGTTTAGCTTCAATAAATTTTTCATATGAAAAACTGAAGTATGAGAAAGTTAGTATTCATGTAATGGTCTTTGAGCAACGGCTGTATCAGCTGGTCAACAAATAACTCTTTTTTCCTGTTTCATGGGTAGACAATTATCAGCTGTATTGTCTACAGATACCTTCTATACAATCTCTAGTATCATCTAGCCATAGTCACTGTCAACCTATGATTATTGGAACCAGTTCAATACCAACAAGGATCCCCAATTTCAGGCACAGTAAAGAAGAAACTATTCAATGCAAACAGCTCAATTATGGTACAACATGTATGTGGACAATATGGCTTTGGAACAACTCACTAGTGTTACAGCTCAGTAATGAGGAAACATAGCTGTGGAACAGCACAGTCTGAGGGCAAAGCCTCTCTTCAGATAGAAAGCTCTGCTCTACTTTATTCTGTTCATTTCTGTCCTGCTTTTCTCTGTAGAAACATCTTTGGTGTTTTAGCTCCAGCCTTGAAAAGGTAGTTTCCAGTCTTTGGTGAAAAGGGAAAATTGTGTTCTCTGAGCCACAGAGAAGCTGACATATATAGAGAAAAGTCCCGATTCTTGGTCTCTGATTCGTTCATTCTCATGTAAATGAGGAATACAAATTCTTGCAGTTCGATTGGTCTAAAAAGCACAATCCCAACTGATTAGTATGGAGCCCCTCTACTAGTTGGTAAAGATGCTAATGGAGGTTTAACTGTGTAGCTTCAACTGAACAAGGAAAGTTTCAGTCCTACTGGTTGAAATACAATGTGAGGAGCTCCTTTATAAGGGCTGACTCAGATAGCAGGAACACAGTGAAGGAAGGCAATTCAGAGTAGATGGCAGACAGTTTAGTGAAAACTTCCTGCTGAAATGTGACCTGTGTGAGAAATGCCTGTTCAGCAATGGTTGCTAGGCTTCATTTATAAATTTGAGCCCAGTTAGTCACTAGGAGCCCTTCTCAACAGGTACATTTGTTCTTGAGGTCAACACAGTCCACAGTGGTAATCAGCTGAATAACATATCCTTAGATAAACTTCCTGCACATTCTTCCTTTTCTCAGTCTGCTTTTTCAAGAAACTTAGCTAAGACATCTGTCTGTATTTCAATGTTACATGCATTAATTTTATATCTGCAAAATTGTTTAATCAGCTATCTCTATACCTTATTTCAACATGTAATATTTATTGAATACCTATAATAAGTTCAGATCTATGGAAATAATATTCAGCAAAATTAAAATAACATGAACAATAAAACTTTGCTCTCAAAGAGTTTACAGGAGTGTAGAAAATATACATTAACAAAGAATCACACCAAGCTAGTTAGACATTAAGAGCAAGTATAAGTGGCTATAGCCTGGTAAAATGAGAATAACAGATTTAATCATAGAGACTTAGGGAAGTTTCTTTGAAGAAGTGGTAATCTGAATAAAGTTGGCATGTAGTAATTAGGTTTTAGTTAATTCTAGAACAAAAAAGGATAATTTTGCATTAGAGATGTATATTGTGAGCCACCTGGGTATAGATGATATTTGAAATCATGAGCACAGATATTATCTCATTGGATTAGAACATAGAGTAAAAGAAAATAATGTCTTAGGACTGAGCTTTAAAGGGGTCCAACATTTAATGAACTTTTATTAAAGCAGAAAAGAATAGAAAGAGAATGTAAGAGGGGGAGTGGAACAAGAGAGAGAGAGAGAGAGAGAGAGAGAGAGAGAGAGAGAGAGAGAAATAACAATAATAAAAAAAATATGTGGTATTCAAGAAGCCAAAGTAGGACAATTTAAAAAAAATGATGGAGTAATGCTAAGAAGTTAAGAAGGTAAAAAATGAAGGGAAAAAGTGTGTTTCTGAGGCACAGAGATTATTGACCCTTAATCAAAAAGTTGATGAGAACTTTTTGGACTAGAGAGGGAGATTGGGCGCCTGTGTGTTTTTATACACACACACACACACACACACACACACACACACACACACCATTCCAAAAATATTTACTCAATGCATATTGAGTACTACGTAGCTTCTCAAGTTCCAGACTCTACATGCAAGTTGATGAGTGTTCACAAGGCATGTGTTACTATTTTCATTTCATAGAGATAAAAAGAAGGCTCAGAGATATTAAGTGATTTGACTAAGGCTACATAAAAAAGTTATGTTTTGAAGACTGGTTTCTAACCCAAGACATTCTTTGCCCACAGTTTTTCTCTTACACTGGCACAATAAGGAAAAGCTCTAAACTCAGTGGTATCTACTTAGGTTGACTTTAATCTTATTTATAAAATTTGGATTCATCTCACTCCAATACCAAATTGTTTTCAGATGTTTTCTCTCTTTTTGTAAGGAAGGTTGATCATGGGGCTATTAATCATTGCTGTAACAGATAAAGCTGACTTGTAAAAACTTATCTCCATTATTCATTTGGAACCACACTGTGGACTGAGATACTCCATCTCCAAAGGAAACAGATGGTCCATGTTCCTGGTAAAATTGCTTTACAAAGGCATTCCTATTTGCAGTTTATATGTTCTGAACACATTCCTATCAAATGTGATACTCACAAAGTCATCATCTATAGTTGATCATTAACTACTTTGCAATGGAAATATAGTATACTTGTAAATGATGTTAGAAATGACATAATAAGCTTAGTACAGACACATAATACAATTAAATATGATATATTCTGATTTCAGGTCTAATAACAAGAAAATGCTAACTAAATGAAGGAAATTTGTTTTATAATTCCTCCTAACTGCCCTGTCTTTATCCAACTGGACTGCTCTGGTTCTAGTTCCACTCTTTAGTTAAAAAGACTTTTCTAAAATGCACATTAGATTACTCTGTTGTCCTGTTTAAAATCTTTAAATGACTTCCCAACACCTACAGGAAAAGCTATTTGAATTCTCTCTAGTAGTTCAAGATTACAAAGGTAATAAAATGGCTAAGTGTAAATCCCGAACGAACTTTTACTTCAGCTTTCAACCACTAAGTTGCAATAATTTCCTGGAAAAGAAGTCAGTAAACTACATTCGGATGGCTAAATGTAGTGTGGCACTTGTTTTGTATGACGTGTAAGCTAAGGAAAGTTTCCACATTTTTAAATAATTTTCAAAAGTCGAAAGAAAAATAGAATTTCATGGCACATGAAAATTACATGAAATTCAAATGTTAAAATGTCCTTGAAAAAAGTTGTATTGGAACACAGCCACACTCATGTGTTTATGTGTTGCTTATGCCTGCTTTCATGAAACAACAGAGGTAGTAGTCACCACAGAGACTGCTTGGCCCACAATACCTAATATATTTACTACCTGGCTCTTTATGGACAAAATATGCCTAAACCTGAATTAAAGGCTGTTAGGAAAGAGGAAAGGATGAAGCTAGAGAATTAAGCAGAGTCATATTATAAAAGGTTAATTGATACATCAAAATTTTAGACTTTTAATACATATGGGTTACACATTTCAAAATAGATTCTCTTGTCATTTAAATTGTATAATATATATGGATAGATATATATCACAATGTTGTATATTTTAGTTAAACATGTCTGACATATGTATTTAACATCACTTGGGTGCATTTCACTATGTTTTATCTTTCGCCTTCAAAGCACTATTCTTTCTTTCTGAAAACGTCTCCTTTAATATTTCATTAACATTGACTTTTTCTTCAAAATTCATTTTAGTCATCACCTCTTCTAGGAAGGTGTTCCTGATCCTCTATTTCCCCAGCCATCAGATATCCCTTTTCTGTCTTCTCGTAGATTACACTTCTTTGTATGATGGACATTTTCAAATCATTTGTCATGATTGATTTTTGTAACTGAGCTCTTGAAAACCTGAGATTCTTTCTTATTTATCTTTTTATCCTTTGTATCTAAGAATATGCACAACATATAGTAGCTACTTACTAATACAAATTTATAAATTAATATTCAATAAATTCCACATACACCTTTGAACGAGTTTAATCCTAATTTAACTCAGAGGTAAAGACTGGGGTCCTTCTTTGATAAAAATTCGGAGATATTAAAAAGACTTAGTGACCTGCTTTCACCTTTGGAAAAACTAAAAGCTATTGGGAGACTTACATAGATAATCTTCATGAGTGACTTGAGTCTTGTTTAAATTAAATGTAATTTAATTTAAGAGAAAAGATTGTTAAGTACAGTGAATTTTCTCTACCCATTTATTCTATCTTGTTAATAGAACATTTAAAAAAATATCCACCACAAAAACTTACTACATAGAGGGGAAATGAGTCCAAGAAGAGTGTTTGAGATATTATGGGCACCCAAAATATATGTGGCCAATAGATTTTATGTATGAATAAACTGGTAAATCATTGATAAGGCCTAAAATAAAAGTATCATCGAATATCATGGAAGTTCAGGGAGAGTTAGGGCAGCTTTATAAAACTCTGTGTAATTTTATTATTCTAAATTTTAAAAACATAATAATGACTATTATTATTAACATTCTGTGATAGCTTCCTTGGAGCCAGGCACCATTGTAAACATTTTTCATGTATTTATTTATTTTTTGCAAAATTCTATGAGGCAGGTACATTTGTTATATCCACACTGCAAATGTTTTCTCGTAATTCATAGCACATGTACTACATTTTCTTTGTGCCTTTCTGTCTTCTGCCTCTAACACCAAGTGCTTATTTCCTCTGTACGTTTTACACTCAAACTTCTGAGAGAGATCTGTTGGTTCATTTAAGCAGGACTCTCTAGGCCTGCCTCTATTAGGCCAAACTCTTCATGCAGGGCCTCTTTATAAGCTCCTGCTCATCCTAAAGATTAGCTAAAGAGGTCCCTATGGAAGATATCAGTGAATATGTTCTTTCATTTACTATCCATTTACTTATTTACTGTATATTTAGCTTCTGTGTGTCAGGCAGTGGTAATTCAGAAGTAAAAAAATATATATATGGTCTCTGAAACCCATAGTTTTCTTAAGTTCATGAGCATCCAGTGTGATGATAGGTGCTCTGATTGAAGCATCATGAATCATGGAACACAGGTCATAGGAGAAACTTTGTGTAGGCCAGCCCCAACGGGCCAGAAGCAACAGAATCTAAGCAGAGAAGCTACAGAGGAAATGAAATGTACTGGCAAGAATGTTCTGAATAGAGATGACAGCACAAGCAGAAGCACAGAGACAAGAACCAGCACACCACTGTGAGAAAGTCCCAGTCATTTGTTGGCTGTAGAGTGAGACAAGATGGCAGTGAGAAGGAGAACTAGGTGAGTGGGAGTGGTGACAGAGGGGCTGGGCTGTAAACAGATTTGGGTGTCACCGCAAGGAAGCTCAAAAATGAAGTGAGTGTGGGATGGCAGTAAGCTAAGCAGCGTGGGCCAGAGATCATGGAACTATGTGGAAGACAAGCATCCGTAATTTTGTAATTTACTGCCCTAGTTGATAGGGCTATATTACCTAGAGAAGGTAAGAGTTCTGTCTAATGTGATAGGTAGTAAAATAGCATGACCAAAGGTATGATGAGCTTATAGAAATGAAATTTAAAAGGTGAGTCATCATTGTGGAATTCTGTAAGCAGTTTACTTAAAATAATATACTGTTCCACTGCAAGTTCCCTTTTTAATTGTGTGTGTGTGTGTGTGTGTGTATAAAATTGCTACCAGTTTTATACAGTTCTCTATGTTTTTTTTTCTTTTTCTCATTTGACATGTCATTATAAAATGAGCAAATATTTCAAATTATGAGAGGATGATCAATAGTTTGATGATAAAAGAAAAACTTAAAGGATACACTATCTTATAAGCATGTGTTTTCAAATGCTGAATTTTTAAGAAAAGAGAATAACACATTTTAATTAATCTAAGCAAAATGCTATCACTGTAACAATTTGCTATAATTCTTAAATAGAAAAAAAAACATTTTTATGAATGAATAAATTCATCTTAAAAAAAGAGACATCTTTATTTTTTGGCGGAGTGCCCTTTAAACACCTGCACATAAGAAGGGAGTATACAGGATGAGGTTTTCCAACTTTGACTTGTTGGAAAATTAAGGGAAAAGTAATTTAAGAGGACACTTTTTACTATATCACTTAATTCTTATAAAAATCTTCTAAGTTAAATCTTATACCTAATTCATATAGAGAGTTACTGAGGGAGTCTCAGAGAGTTAACTGTCCTGCACAAAGTCAAATGAATGTCTAACTCCAAAGGTCAGGGTTGTTCCTGTGTTACCCAACATGCAGAAAATTGGTTCTAGGTACAAATATCATGTTTTACACAATCATACCTTGAATGTAAATATTATGGCATGAGAGTTTTTTGAAACAGAGAGAAAGGTTCTACTTATCCCTAGAAATAAATCTACAACTATTAGAAGGTGTTTACATGTGTGTAAAGAGTATTATCTGCAACCTGCGCATGGATTATCAGCAGCAGCATCACTGTATGATAATTGTATGGAATTGAAGTCTATTTAAGAGACAGCTTAGAAACCTGGACACTGTTTTAAGATGAATCTCAGTGATTTTTTTCAAAGTTCCCAATCCATAAAATATATCTTCTTAAAACCAGGGAATACCTCTGAAGCCTTTTGTTCCTAATCTCATTATTTTTTTCTGCTGATGAAACCAAAGACCAGAGGAAAAAATAAATTATATAGAATGTTCAGTACTCATCTATTTGGTCGAACTATGTACTAATGATTTGTTAATAGCATTATCATAGCACAACATGTCAAGACTGATATTAATATATTTATATAAAAGAGGTAAGACCCCAGGCTGAGATTTGAGTGAGGTTCATAAGGTTACACATCTACTGCAGTGATAAGACTATTATTTTAACTGGTTCTAATTTCTGCATCACTTCAATGTTCATTCTGCCCACTCATCAGTGTAGAATGAGAACTAGAACACAGATCATGTCATGTCCAGTAGTAAAGGGCTTTATCTCTTATATCAGCTGCCATGTTACCTTCTCACCCACTTGAGATGCCCCAGAAGGAGGCAGAAGAGGTGAACAGAAGCAGGGGAAAAAAGGAAATAAAAATAATTTCAGTTTTTTTTATAATTATGATTTCTTTCTTTTTAAGACCGTCTAGCAAATTTTGTCCCTGGTGAAATCTCTCATGCTCTAAGTGCACAGAACTTTACTGCTCACCAATTTTAAGTTCTGTACTCAGCTTCACTAGTGATTCATTCTGTGACCTTGATCAAACCACTAAGCTTTTCTTTATCTCAGTTTCTCCATCCATAATGGGATTGTAAATAATACATGCCCCCTAGCTACTTCAAAGAGGTCACAGAGGCACTGATAATGTAATTATTTCTAAAGTGCTTTGAAATCCTTGAGTGAAATATGATATTAAAAATATCACTGTACTCAATTTTTTTCCTGACAGGCAGACTTAAATGAGAAAACTTGCACTTTGAGTAGAAAATATGTCTGATGTGGCACATAATTTACCTTGAGAAAAATGCCTTTCATACAGGGGTCTCAAAACCTCATTAGTTTTGTTTAAGGTTCTAACACTTGATGGTGTGTAAACCATAGGTGAGATGCCTCAGTAGGCTGTGCTATATTCTCTATACTTTTATGATTCTATTAGAAGAAATGAGATTATAAGAGCCCCTAAACTAGTGTCTATAGATGAAATACAGCACAAACAGCTACATTTGAATTTCAAATAAAAATAATATTTTATATAAATACATACTAAGTATTTTATGGGACATAGTAATACTTAGAAAAATTATTTATTTGAAATTTGAACTTAATTCCATAGTTCTTTTTTATTTTCTAAACCTGGCAACCCTACCTCAAATCCTGCATATTAACTAATTTGATTTTTTTTCAGTCTAAATTGAAAACCTTTTGTGAAGTGATAGTAAAGGTAGATAATTACACTGGTTTCAGATAAAAATAAATAAACATATATCAGTAGTCTCACTAAGTTATAATTCCTCAAAGGCAAATACTAGGTTTGATTTTTCTTTACATTGTTTGGATTCAGCAAATAGATTTTTTTGTAACATTGTAACCACCAGATAAATGTTTGTTGAATAAATAAATAGTAAAGTGAATAAACAGCTTGAATTAAACTGAAGGAATTTAAGGCACTTTGGGAATTTATTATGGGTTATAATCAATTACTGTAGTAATTCTATATGGTAGGTTCTTCTAAGATAACTAAATTAGTTTATTAACTTTCTGTATGAACTTTTATTAAATTCAACAAATATTTATTTAAGACATTTTTATGAGCAAAGTCTTTATCTTGATGCTGAATCATACTATTTATAACATATCAAGTTGTTATTAGTTCTAGAGCAAATTCTACTTTCTTTAATTATGGAACTAATCACATTATCATAACCACTTATTTGTAATTCTTTGCAAAGTGAGGATAGCCTAAACAAAAACAGAACTGGAAGCTGATGAGAATAGAGGCTATGAAAATATTTTGAAATATGTTTTTTCCTATTTTTATTGAGATATAAGTGACAAAAATTATATGTATTTACTGTATAGAATGTGGTAATTTGATATAGGTATGTGTTATGAACTGATTACACGATCAAGCTAATTAACATATATATCACTTCACTTAGTTATTTTTGTGTGTGGTGAGAGCATTTAAGATATACGCTTTAGCTAAGAGCAGATTTTGAGTATATAGTAAAGTGTTATTAAACTATAGCCATTATGCTGTATGTTAAATCTCCAGAATTTCATTCTGCATAAGTAAAACATTGTCTCTTTAACCAAAATCTCCCATTTTCCCCACCCATAGTTCCTGGAAACAACCATTCTACTCTTTTCTTTCATGAGGCTGAATTTTTTGGATTCTACATGAATGAGACCAGGTAGTTTTAAAAAATGTCGCTCTCTGTGCCTGGTTTATTTTACTTAGCATAATGTCCTCAACATTTATCAAGTTGTTGCAAATGTAATGGACACTTAGGTTAATTTGATATTTCAGCTATTATGAATAAAGCTACAATGAACATTAAAGTGCAGATATATTTTAAAGACACTGATTCACTTCTTTTGAATAAAAAACTCAGAAGTGAAATTACTGGATCGTATGGTAGTTCTATTTTAAGTTCTTGAGGAACCTCCATGTTGGTTTCCATAGTGGCTGTACCAATTGACACTCCCACCAACATTGGATAAAGGTTCCCTTTTCTCCACATCTTTGCCAGTACTTATCTTAATATTTTTATTAATAGCTGATCTAGCAAGTATAAGGTGATATCTTATTGTGGTTTTGATTTACATTTCCCTGATAATTAATGAAGATGAAGATTGTTTCATATAACTGTTGGCCATTTGTATGTCTTTTTTTATAAATGCCTCTTCAAGTCCTTTGCCAATTTTTAGATCAAATTGTTGTATTGTTATTGAGTAGTATGAGTTTCTTATATATTTTAGGAGATTTATGGCTTCCAAGTATTTTCTCCCATTGCATAGGCTGTCTCTTTACTCTGTTCATTGTTTCTTTTGTTGTGCAGAAGCTTTTTAGCTTACTGCAATCCCACTTGTTTCGTTTTGCTTTTCTTCTCTGTGATTTTGGGGTCAGATTCATAAAATCATTGCCTAGACCAATGTCGAGAAGTTTTTTTTTTCCTGTGTTTTGCTTTAATAGTTCTACAATTTCAGGTCTTACATTTACATCTTTAATCCATTTGGGTTGATTTTTGTGTATGGTACAAGATAAGGGTCTAATTCCATTTTTCTGCGTGAGGATATTCAGTTTTCCCAACACCATTTTTTGAAGAAAATGTTTCCCTATTGTGTCCTTGACACCTTTTGAGGATTGATTTATGGTAAATGTGTGTATTTATTTCTGGATTCTCTATTCTGCTCTATTGATCTGTATGTTCATTTGTATGTCAATACCATGCCGTTTTGATTCCTATAGCTTTGTAGTATATTTTGAAATCAGGTATCATGATGCCTCCAGCTTAGTTCATTTTGCTTTAGACGCTTTTGCTGTCTTATATGATTCCATATGAATTTTAAGATTTTTTTCTATTTATATAAGAATGACATTGGAAATTTGATATAGATTGCATTAAATGTGCATATTGCTTTTGGTAATATTGAAATTTTGACATTACTATTTTTTTTCAATTTCTTAAAATGGAATTTATTTCCATTTATTTATGTCTTTTAAAAGTTATTTTATGAATATGTTATAGTCTTCAGCATACACTTGGTTAAGTTTACTCCCGAGTATTTTATTCTTTTTAATGCTATTGTAAATAGGATCATCTTCTTAATTTCTTTTTAGGATACTCTGTTGTTAGTGTATAGAAATACAACTAATTCTTTGTATGGTGGTTTTATTTCCTGCAACTCTACTAAAATTGTTTATTAGTGTTAATAATTGTTCTTTTTTTGTTTTTTGGTGGAGTGTTTAGATTTTTCTATATATAAGATCAGGTTGTCTACAAACAGAGACATTTTTACTTCTTCCTTTCCAATTTGTGTACTTTCTATTTATTCATTTTTCTTGCTTACTTGCTTTGTCTAGTAATTTCAGTACTGTGTTACATAGAAATGGTGAGAGTGAGCATCCTTGTCTTTATCCAGTTTGGAGGAAAAGTTTTGAACTCTTCACCTTTGGCTATAATATTAGCTGTTTATGTGTCATATGAGCTTTATTATGTTGAGGTATGTTCCTTTTATACTAATTTGTTGAAGTTTTTTTTTTTTCATCATAAAAGGATGTTGAATTTTGTCAAAAAACTTTTTCTGTGTTTATTGAAATGATCGTGAGATTTTTTATTCTTTATTCTGTTAATGTCGTGTATTACATTTATTGATTTGTGAATTTTGAACCATCTTTGCATCTTAGGGATAAATTCTACTTGGTCACAGTGTATAATCCTTTTAATATGTTGTTAACATCAGATTTTTAGTATTTTTCATTTTGTATTTAGTATTTTGTTGAGGATTTTTATATCTGTATTCATTAGGGATATTGACATATAGGCTCTTTTCTTGTGTCCTTGCTTGGAATTTTGGTCTCATAAAATATGTTTGAAAGCATTTCTTGCTCTTTATTTTTGAAATAATTTGAGAAAGACTGATGTAAATTGTTTTTTAAATGTTTGGCATAATTCAGGTGGTCCTAGACTTCTGTTTGTTGGGAGGGTTTTGATTACTATTTCAATTTCCTTACTACTAATCTGTCTGTTTAGGTTTTCTATTTCTCTCTGATTCATTCTTGGTAAGTTATGCATTTCTAAGAATTTATCCATTTCTTTTAGGTTTTCCACTTTGTTAAAATATAATTATTCACAGTGGCCTCTTATTATCCTTTATATTTTCTGTAGTATCAGTAATAATGCCTCTCATTTCACAAATAATTTTATTTCTTTTAGTATTCTCCCCTTTTCTTAGTCTAGCTAAATGTTTGTCAACTTATCTGTTCAAAAAGTTGAAAAACTCACAAATGTGTGGAACTCAAGCAACATATATTTTTTGAAATATATGTTTGTGTGTGTGTGTGTGTGTGTGTGAGTGTGTGTAGTCTTGGGACATGAAGATGAGAACACAGCATACCACAATTTTTAAGATGTAGCAAAAGCAGTCCTAAGAGTGGAGTTTATAGTTGTAAATACCTATATTAAAAAAAAAAAAAGGAGAGAGAAATATCTCAAAGAAGTAACCTAACTGTATACCTCCAGGAACTAGATAAAAGAACAGCCTATGTCCAAATTAATCACAATGAAAGATATAAAAAAGAACAGAAATAAATAAAATAGAAACTAGAGAAACAATTGAAAAACTAGAAGTCAAGTTAGAAATAAACATATGCAAGTCAAAAAAGAAATCAAGGGAGAATAAGATCTCCACAGAGATGTTAGAGCCTGGGGTCTGAGGGCAGACAAATTAGGTTCATATTCTGACCCCCTTCAAGTTTTGTAATCTTGAGAAGTTTACTTAACCTCTCAAAGCACAGTGGGAATAATAGTAGAACCTACCACATGAGGTCATTGGGAGTATTGCACAAGATAATGCAAATTAAGCTCTTAACCTAGTCCCTGGCAGAAGATACCCTTTGCTCTCTAGATAGCCTCTGTTGCCAGTCATTGAAGCCAGGAGGTAAAGTTCCCACATCTCTGATCACTTATTTACTTGAAATAAGTAGTTGAAAATATTTTTTATATAAAAACAAATGTATATTTTAGGGTTACATTTATCATTTGCATAAAAATTAACATAAAATGCATGTATTCCTCAAAACTTAATGCTATTTGCAGACCACATTGGACTCTGTCTTAAGATTGTTGTGATATTATTCTCCTCTGTTATTAAAGTTATTGCAGTGGTAATGTTTGAGAAGTCTAGGGTAAAAAATAAAAAAAAAAAAAAACGACTTAAGTGTATGTTAGTGTAAAGTAGGTGCTAATAAAAAGTACCCATTATGTTCCAGGATCTTTATATTTGCTCTCATGCTTAACTCCTACAAGCAACAGTTGTTTTAAGGTTCAGTATTTGCAATGAACATATGAGAAAAGAGAGGCTCAATGGCAGGGCAGTCTAGTTAATAAATGGGTTGGAGACCTATGCTTGCCTGATGTCAAATGCCTCGCTTTTCATTTCATATCACTTTTGCACTGAAACATCGTGGCCAAGGTCTGCATTGTTAGGGAAGTGACCCCTTCTGAATATAGAGAAAGGTTTTTAAGGTGAAGCTCTAAAATTATTCTGTTCCATAATGAGGTAGGCCAATTAAACCTGGTCCTTTTCCTAAAATGAACCTTTTGACAAGTAAAATAAACTCAAAAACTGAAAAATGGTCATTATAGTCTTTGACAACAATCAAATTACAAACATGACAATGACCCCAGGAACCTAACTGTCCAGAGTCTATCACACAGCTACTTTGGGAGCATCACCACTAAGAGAAGAGCATGAGGAACTCCCTTTGCAAGAGAACGTTTCCTTGTTTTGGTGATGGTATTAATTTTAAGCTCTGTTAAATATATGAAATAATAAGGGCACAATATTTTATTCTGAACAAAGTTACACTACCATTAACTGCCACACTAACAGTGAACAAATTACCCTTTGACACAGAGATTGCATTGATTAAGCAAAAAGAAGGTGTCACAGGTATAGAAGGCTGATCTGCTCCAACTATTTGCCTAAGCCTCCTGGCTTTTCAATAAATTCCTTATTTTTCTTTCTTGCAGCTCTGAGTTTTAAACTGCCTTGCTCTCTGCACCTTCTTCATTAGTTAAATACTAATTACCCTCATTTATGACATCACTCATTTACTCCCTTTGAGGCCAATTTTATCTGTAGTCCAATGGTTTAACTTTAGCGTGCATTTTAATCACCTGGAGAGATTACTAAAGTAAAGAATACTCAGCCTCATTAGAGTTTCTGTTTCCAAGAACCAGAATTTGCATTTATAACAAGTTTTTAAGTTATGCTGCTGATTTAGGGTATACTTTGAAAATCACTGGTCTAGCCAGGGAGACCCTGGCTCAAAAGGGCTTTGGCTCAATGTTCAGCTGTTTGCTGTGGGTAGCCTATTATAATCTTTCAGCTCAGTATCTAGCTATTTCCTATAGATAACAAATTCTAATTGAAATTGTTGTGAGAATCTAAAAGGCTTCCAGCTTTGTCTTTTTTTAACTCCTTGACTAACCCTTATCACCTATTCACAGAGCATACAGACTTTGCCTGATTATGTATATCACACCTGTCTTCCCCTTACATTCATACCAGATATTTATAATGCCTAAAAGAAACAGTGTGTTAAAAAAATCAAGCAAGAAGCAGGTACTGTAGTCAGACATATTTGAATGTGAATATCAACCCTGATGCTGACATTTCAGATGCCCCTAATTTCACTAGGTTTGTTTCATTACCTTATAAATCAATCTAAAGAATAATCAGCTTGCAGAGCTGTTGTGAAGATTACATAAATTAACACTGAGGTTCTCAAATTTATGGTCATAGTACAGAATCTCCTGAGTATTTGATGAAAGACAGATTCCCAGACCCCATCCCTAGAAGTTTTAAGTCTAGGTGTGGGGTGGAGCCCCGAAATTTACAGTTATGCTAAGTACCCAGATGATGCTGATATGGCCCATCTAAAGACCATGTTTTGTGAACCACTGAATGATAAAAACAAAGGGCCTAGCACAAGGTCTAGCCTTCTGTAGTGAGTCAAAATCTGATTTCTCTCTTCTACTTTGATTGCCTCTTATCGTCTTTATTATTTGAATAGATCCATAAAAATGTTCCTTGTCCCATGGTCTGCCTAATATGATTTCTCTAAAGCTGACATTCCCATTTACCAGCTCTAAAGTCCATTTTATTTTTATTTTTTATCCTCGTAGTCAATCTGGTCCTATCACAGTCCATTTATTTGGTAATATAACATCTTTACCCTGATTTCAGGTTATTAATATCTTTTCTGTTTCTCTACATTTTTAGGTACATGTGGCCTCTCCTCACAAACTTTTTCCCATAATTAGTCACACACATTGGCAGTGGTGGAGGTGTAAGATTGAATTATTTCCTGCTCCAGGTTAAGGTAGATTATCAGAACTCTTGCTGTTGGAAAGGCTTTGAATGCAGCATTCTGTTAAAACAAACAGACTGTCTGAACACAGACAGCTGTGTCTGCTCTCAAACACTCAACTTTTGAAAAGCAACAGCAAAATAAAAGAGTATCAAATCTCTTTAGAAATTTGTCCACTGGCAATAATGCTTTTGTTTCTTACTCTGGAAAGAAGCTTTTGAGCCTCTACTTGTCATTGCTCTATGCCCACACCTGTGTGCCTGTCTCCTCTCATACCATCCTCCATCCCACTGTGCCCAGCTGATCGGATGCAAAGGTGAACATCAGACTGTATTTTTGAAAGATAAAAGCCGGCATATCTCATTTATTATACCTTGTTCTCGCATGATTTGTTTCATCTAAGGATCTCCAACCATTATATAAATGCTTTACAAAAAAATTGCTTTTGTTCATAATTCTCAAAGGGGAAATTGAAATGCAAGCCGCTCTCTTTATGATATTGAATTTCATCAACTTCAATGGGTTGTACACTATTTTTAAGAGTCGATGTGTTTTCTGGAGCTGCTTCTGTTTCTTTAAACTGTATTAATTACTTAAAGGATATTGTAGGTAAATATGAAAATTTAGATTTCTTGTGCAAGAGTAGTCTCTCAGAAATAATTTTGGAAAATTATTTTTGGACCAACTACATATGATAAGTGATACATGACAGATCCAGTGATTATTTTTAAAAAATTAATTCTAAAATAGCACACTATAACAGAATCCGCATTAGTGAGTCAGTAGACCTAAATATATTAATAATCTAAAGCTCATCATAAAATTAAATACAGAACTGCACTTAAAATCTGCCCCTTGTCCCCCGCCCTACCACAACACATAAACACTTGACACTTCAGAAAACAAGGAATAACTTCAAAAATATTATTCTTGTACAGTGTTTCAAAGATACTCGACCACTCATGTTAAAACTCAAATTGCTTCATCTCCTGAAGATTGGTGAAATACTACAGAATGAATACGGGAGAAAGACCTAACCCCAAAGCCTCAAATGTTCCATCAGCCCTCTTTTTTTTGCTAAATATTTCCTTTTATTAATCATTTTTTTTCTGTTTTTCATTAATATAAAGTTTTTAAAGCAAATTGTACTTTGAATGACTCTGTAATTAGTTAGAAGTTAACTAATGCACAGAGCTTACTGTGCACTTGTCAAAATGCATCCATGCCAAACAGTCCATATAGTTAGAGGCATGAGGGCCATTTTTAGAAACAGTATATCATTGAAAGTAAACTGACATTCCATTTTATATTACAAAAGAAAAAGAAAAAGAAAGAAAAAAATTGGTGTTTTTTTTCTTTTTCCATAGTTTTTTTTTTCCAGGAATACAACTAACTTGTAAATTGAGGCAAGGTTTTACTTTTTTTGTTCAGAATGCTGCCAGGAATTGTTCACTCTTAGAAAAGCGCATCATGAGCAACAATGCTGTAATATTTGAATTGCTAATAAAATACACCTGTTTCAGGCAATTTCTATAGCTGTTGTTTTCATTATGATTCTACATACAGATGCAAGCATTTATTTCTTTATGTCCTCTTTAATTGATCTTCCTGATTATTTGCATATCAAAAGCATTTTATTTTATTATAACTTACTTTTCTTTTGTTTCTTCTTTATATAGCCTTAGAGCAATATATTTTTTAAAAAGTTATGTTGGTAAGTTGCATTATCTATAAATTGAATTTCAAAATTCTAAAGGGACATTATGAAACATTTATTATAAAATGGTGCCTTGGTCATTATAGGGTTGAGAGCCACTGGGCTAAGCTCTCAATTGCCTTCATGAGTTCTTTGACATTTACCCTCCTGTTGTTTTTCAAATTAAAATAAGTTAAATGCAGACTTTTACCTTCTCCTTGACTGGTGTAGTCCTTGTTTTACTCTAAATGGATAGTGTATATTTGCAGTAGAGATAAGGTTGTAACCCACATAATTCAATTAAAATGTATTCAGACAGTTAAAGTAAAATTGTCTAGAATTAAAATATCTATTAAAGCACCAGGTTATACCTATTAACCTGACAAAGATCAGAAAGATAGATAAAACTCAGTGCTCACAGAAATGGAAACTATAAAAACTTTTTTCAATACTACAGGGAGTATGAGCCTGAGCAGCTGACCTGGACGGGTACTGACTAATGGTCATATTAAATATATGCATATATTTGACTTAGCAGTTCTGCTTCTATGTATAGCAAACATATCCCTGTATGTATACCTCAAATAAATTCTCATAGTGGTCTGTAAAGGAATATATATACAAATTTTAATTGCTGCATTATGTACAGTGGCTGAGAACTGGGAACAATCTGTGTGTCCAGTACCAGGACTGTGACAGGTAAACATTTAGAATTTTATACAATAGTTAAAAGAATTACACTAAGTGTGCACATAGGAATGTGGGTAAAGATTAAAATCTAAATAAATAATAAAAATATCAAAGACAAATAGGCTACATAACAGTATACTGTTTATAAAAATTTTAAAAGTGTGCAAGTATCATATACATATTGCAACAATGTATAACAACAAAAATACATATTAAGTTAATTGAAAAAGTGGCATGTAGTGGACAAGTGTAATGATAACAGTGTTGGGCTAACAGGGAATAAAGGATTAATTTTCGATTTTGTTACAGTATGAAATCAAATGAAATTTTAAAATTATGTGTTCTATTTGTATTTCTTCATAGGAAAATCTCAAATTTCATAACAGCAGGAAAAAAAAACACTTTTTGTAAACCTTTGAAAATCAGAATACTTTCCCCTTAATTTAAAGCTAAATAAAGTAAAGGGTCTTATAGTGAATATATGGTTTCACCAGTGCTACTTTCCTCAATGTTCCCGTAAAACTTCCTTGCAGCCCCGGCTCTCGTGCACCCACACTGACCTGTGCCTTTCCACATTTCCACTCTACTCTCCACTGCAAAAGTTTAATAGTCACTCTAACAATTCAGGGGGCACCCTGGAGAAAGGGAAGAGACTACTCAGTACAAGCCCAGATTCTCTATAGCAGGCCAAAGAAGAGAGAGACTGGGATGGCTCTCTGTAAACACTTGTGCCAGTGCCACTTTTATCAGGGTGACTTTGTGGACTCCCACGGACTCTTCTCACAAGGAATGGTGTTTATTTACTTGCAGACACAATCTAAAAAGATCTAGTTTTAAAAATTAAGGCTTGAAAGAAGACTTTTTTTTTAAGAAGTAGTAAGAAAGTTCTGAAACAGGTAATTATCTATAAAAATCAAGGTCTCTATATTCTGATCCCTATGGTGGTAAATACTATTATGGGACAAATGTTTTCACCACACCTTACTTTAGATTTAGTAAATAATGCCTAAAAGCTAGCTATTCTCTTATACTTCAACATTTTGATGTGAATTTAATTTCCAAAGTCTTCGTCTTCAAAATGGAAGAGCCCTGAGTATGGAGACAGATATTTCAGTTATAGGAAAGTGAAAACCCCAATTATAAGACATGCTGGTACGTAGTGTAGACAATAGAGGCAAGTAAATTTAGTTTATGTAAGTACACTTGAATCCAATCATTAGTCACTCTGGTGAGTTCAATTTGTGAAACAGTAAAATTGAAAACCATAATTGCAGTGTGAAGATTCAACCAGGTATTGACTAGATGTGAGTCTATGCCTGTACAGTCAACTTGCCTTTCTATATGCCATCTCCCTCTCATTCCTGTCATTGTACCTCAATGGAACATATAGCACTAACCCTGATGACATGCATGTAGCTGAAAATAGCTTATAAAATGTTATATATAAACATTCCCTGTGTATTCTATTCTTTAAGTAAAGGGGACAACTTAATTAACCATGTACTCTACCAAACTTAGCATAGACTTATATTGTATACTTAATAAAAATTTGAAATGAATCAAAACTAATAGACCCCCAGGATGTATTTTCTACTTTATAGTGTGTTTTTCATTCAATGAAAGCCCTTATTTATTACAGATTAAAAGGACATACCTTAAGAAAAAAGAAAATACAAAAAATAGTTACAGGGTGTTCAAAAGATGTTCTTCCTAATAATTTCTCCCCCTAATTTTCTGTCTGAAACCATCTGAGTCATCCTGGCTTTGAATAGATTTGACATACACATTTCTCTCCTGAGCAGGTTGAAAACACCAGGTGCTCACTAGAGTGTGTGACACCGGCTTGCGGGAAAACAAGTTGCCCTCTGTGACATAGTAGGAAATTAAGATGAGACAGAATCTGAGTTAAGATAATGAATAATTTACACATATGACCTTTCACTTGAGTCAGTTAAGTGGGTTTGATTGAGAAATTATATGGGGGGAAAACAACAATGTCTGAGTAACCATCATCTCACAGTGCTATGTACTATAAGACCTCTGGGTCTAGGAGCCAGAAAAATTTGAACTTAAAGTCTAGCTCTGCCAGTTTCTAGCTGTGCAGTATTTGAAAAAATTATATAAACCTTCTAAACCTGAATTTACTCATTTAAACTAGAATATTAACCTTTCAAAATTTCCATAAGGATTCAAAATGTTAATATATATATGTGTGTGGGTGTGTGTGTGTGTGTGAGTGTATACACACACACACACACATAATTTGACACATCTCTTCACACATGGGTATTTTTAAATATTAAAGATATTTTGAATGAAAGCTTTGGTGTTTAAGGTTCAAGCTGAGTTAAAGTGGGGGAAAAATTGTAAGTATGGTGAACATAGTCCACTTTACTCTTTAATCCAAATTGTTTTAAGGCTTTGGGCTTGAAATGGAGATTTGTCTAGTTGAATTCAATGCAGTATACATAACTTACTTGGATGATATGAGTAAACCATATTGATCACTGTTTTATGTCATCAACAACTGTGCAATCATATTCATGTCTGTTTCATGTAAAAAAAAATAAGTGTGCTTTTAAGTGCTTGAGACTTCAAGGACAGAATGTGAGATCATAGTTAGGATGTAATTGAAAATGTCAGCCAAATAAGCTGAAAGCAAATGTTTCTACCAAAAAATAGCAACATGTGCCAATAATCATACATCTGCTACTGAAATGAGGATCCTAATAAAAAACGTTAACATTTGTAAGGATTTTGAATGTCAAATTATGCACTTCTTAAAGAGGCAAAATTTCCAAATGTATTTTTTTTCAGTCTATTGCAGTAGTAGTTGCCACTTATTAAGCCCTTATACATCCCAGCTCTTTGCATACATTGTCTCATATCACCTTCTCATCTCCTCTTTGTAATAGATTCATGCCCCATATTGTTACACAGGAAACTGTAACACAAAAGAAGATTTTCTTCTCCAAGGTCATGCAGCCATTAAGTAGTAAAACATATTTGAATACAGTTTAGTTCCTTTGTCCCCCAAAGTCGATGTTGGCTCCATTAAATGGTGTTATCATTTGCTGTCATTATTTTGTGGGCCCAAATTGCTAAACACCATGAAATATAGCAAAATGTTAAGCTGGAATGGTAACAGAAGAAATGCAAATAGAACAAGTACATTATTTTAATACTTATTTTTAATAACATACTGTCTATAAAAGATCATCTGGGAAATTTTTTGCTTTGCCAATTCTAATTCTATCATTATAATTCCCTAGTAAATATAAATTTTCAGTCAACACTCAAAAATACTTGAAACTCTTATAAATATGATATTTAAAGAAATGAAATATACATTCATGCTTTTTTCTTTGATCTTCCTGACATAGATCTATAAGCTGGAAAGAATATTGAAACTATTGTATGCACAACCACAAAAAAAAATCAACCTGATATTTAAAATTTCTGCTAACAATACAATTGCTTTACACTGATATTTATATGTGGTGATTATACCATCTCATGTTCTCTGAAAGACTAAAATCACAGTCTTGATCAGATCATCTCTAGCATGTACATATGGTACAGCTGTCTAAAGACTGTCAAAGAGAAGCTACTCATAGGATATAATGACATCGATGACACTGGCCTATGGTGGCAGCCTTTGGAGAATCTCCTCATTTTACCTGACTTCCACATACAACTTGGACACCTTTGGAGAGTCCACTGCTCTCTCAATCTGTAATTTACAGTGAAGTCCTGAGTTTCCACACAATCTTGCAATTTATATTACCTACATGATGTCCATTTATCCCTATACTTCAAGTTTACCTGATTAAAAACTTACATCATCCTTCTTTCTTTTCTACCAATCTGTGCTCATCTCTTGAATATCTGACTTAGGTTGGTGGCATCTCCATTTTGTTTTAAAGAAATGAGTGGAAGAGTTTGTAACTAGGAATTCACTTGAATAAATACTTTCTAATTTTACCAACTCATTGCAGATTAACATATTACAGTACCAGGGGAGATGAAGTGGGTTCGACAACCTTGGCTTTGACTTAGAGGGTCACCCTAGCTCATACAGAGGATGGTAGAGGGAAGCTAAGGATTTTCTAAGAAAGTAAATTGGGTGCTAAGTGAAATGAATACAAAAGTCCTGCATTCTCTTTTTTGTGTTTTCAAAATTTTAATAAATACATTACTTTTAATAAAAATTAAGATATTATAATTTTATAAAGGTGAGTTCTGCTCCTTGTTGACAATGACAAATGTAATGGTATAGAAAAGTACAAAAGAGGAAAGTGGAGAAAAAACTCATCATCTGGTATAGAACAAATTAACATTCCAAAAATCTTTCTATGAGTATATACTGAAAGATATTTATAAGCATATATTGATACCCGGATAGGTATTTATAAATCATTTTATAAAACAGAATAAAATTATATCACTTAGTATAAATCAGCACATTTATTTTAACTTGATAATAAAAAAAGAAACATGTGAAATTTAAAAAATAATAAACAAGATATTTAATCAAATCAAAAAAATATCACTTTGCTTAAAAATTATTACAAAAACCATTATTATACATTCATAATTATTTCACGTTGTGTTTCAGTTTTACATATAGCAATTTTCTCTCTACTTCAAAACATAGAAAACTGTCCTAAGCTCTTTCACTTTTTTTATTATCTGAATTCCATATTTTTTAGTTATAAAAAAATTAACTCATTAGAGTTCAGTACATTTGCATTCTTTTCAATAAGTATAATACCAAGTTATTTTAATTATATTTCAATATCTCAGAGGATTACATATTCACTACCAGTTTGTTTCACATAATTTTTTGATTTCTCAGTCATTTAATTTGGTTTATCATTCCTAGATAAATTTATCATAATATAGCCATTATAAAAATTTGGTCATACCTGAGGTAATCTGATGTCTTGCATTATTGGGATTGCCTGAAAGTTTTTTATGTTTAAAGGAAAACTTGGCTAATCTCCTAATCTTCTGTAGTTAAGGTAGTGTTTTATGCAGCCATTTATGTTGTTTACAATGGTCAATTTTTGTTTAAAAAATGTAGCACACATCTTTCTAAGTTCTTACACATTTAATTAAATCTTTAATGTCCTTTATCAATCAATATGAAATTGACTGAAAGTATTAATCAATCACAGGTATTTTCCTTCCTTCCATGTCACTCCACTTCCTTCTGAGAGAACTTACTTGTGTTTTCCCTTATGAGTGAATTGATTTTTATGACTGAATGATTTAAACACTTTTAAAAATTATTTTGGAATTTCAACAGCTCATAAACATTGTCTGTACTTGCTTTATATACTTCTCTTCTTGTTCTTCCATGACTGTCATGCAGTCGAGCATCTTTTGAACCCTCTTCACATGGAAGCAGTCTGGTCACTGTGGACTCTTGACACCTAAGAGATAATTCTCAATGTTCATTGTATTCAGTGTGTCAGTGGTGGGGAATACAGTTGATCATTTGGTTTTTCCCTTGTCTTTACATCTATTATGAGTATTCTGTTTATTTCCATTAGTCTTTATCTTTTTCCTCTGCATTTACTTTAATCATTTCAAGCTTTATTTTCCATTTTTAGCACATCCATTTCTTCCCTTACTGTTTTAACTTTTATTGTAATAATAATAATAATATTTTGGTTTTCACTTTCTATTACCTACAACAAAAAGAAATACTTTTTTTTTACTTAATATGAAATTTTTTAATGTTGTTATTGCTTACTGAATTCATGTTCCAAGTTTTTCTAAAGCCCACTCACAAAAGTAAAGAGTAAAAAAAATATAGCAGGCCAATAATAAGTAAATAGTATTACTATAGCTATACTAATAATTCTAAAACAAAATATATTTACAGATAAAGAGGGCACTATGTAATAAAAAAATGTACCAATACAATACAAAAATTCTAAACTTTATATGCATAGTAATAGAGTATCAGAATATACAAAGCAAAAAGTGACAGAATTTGAAGTGAAAATTAACAAACCCACAGTTAATATAAAAATATCACTAAAATTAATTTCCATATGACTACAACATAGTAAGACTACAGAATTAAACAACCATGTCATCAAACTTAATATAGCACAGATAGAGACTTATAGATATTGTTTTCAAGCACAAAAGAAACAATGATTAGGTACTTGGTCACAAAGAAAATATCAAAAAAAAAACAAACAAACAATCAATATTACACATCTTGTTTTCTGATCACAATGAAACGAAATTAGAAACCAATAAATCCTCAAATATTTAGAAATTCAAAGACACTCTAAATACTTTATTTTAATAATTACAATTAATGGCATAAATTTTCTTTCAAGAGCTATTTTAGCTGTATGTCATAAGCATTGTTTGTAGTTTGTCTTTACTTACTGAGCTATATGAATTTTTTTAAAATGTTCATTATGAGAACAAAAAGATGATATTTTAGTTTGACAATCAAATGAAGGTCACTAATCTCATATGAAAAACAATTCAAGAGCAGTGGTTCTCAAACATTACCATGCATTGGTATCACTGGGAACACTTACAAAACACAAATGGCTGGGTCACACCCTAGGGCTTCTAATACATTGGTTGTTGCACAGGGACCCAAAACTTGCATTTGTCACAATCACAGGGGATGCCGATGAAAACTTGCATTTGTCACAATCACAGGGGATGCCGATGTTGCTCATTTGAGAACCACAATTTTAGAAACCACTAGAGTAGGATGATGAATTAGAGGTGATAAATTGTGGGCAACATATGCAAATTATTCTCTCAAGAAATAAAGGACATTTTGAGTTATTAGGAAGGTCAAGAAATGTCTTTTTTTAAACAAAGAAGATTAAGCACATATGTAAGCTAAAAGAAAAAAGGATGTTAAAAAGATAGGGTATTCAAGGCAAAATCATAGAATAGTTCATCCAGCAAGGTCATGAGAAAGCATAGAGAGAAATCAGAACTCAGTGTGTGTGTGTGTGTGTGTGTGTGTGTGTGTGTGTGTGTGTGTGTGTTTGTGTGTGTGATTTTCAGTGATATTATTAATATTAGTGAAAATTTATTTTGTGCCCAATGCTGCAGAATCATAGGAATGACCAAAGGCAGCCATTTTCTTCAAAGTGATCAAGGTGAGTGGAGCCAGCAACAAGAGATTCAAACATTTCAGTTGAGTTCGGAAAGCAGAGAGGTTAGCATGAAGATTCCGATACACACAAAGGGAGAATCCAAGCTGGTCTAGGGAGTTCAAAGGACACTTCCCAGAAGAAATTACACCTTTAAGTCTTTAAGTCTAATTTTATGGACAAAGGGGCACTTCCTCTTAGACGGAAGGGAATTGTCAATAAATCATAAATTCCTGGTTTATAAGCACAGAGTAGGTGCTTATTAAATTTAAATTAAAAAATTAGAGGAAGCATAAAGAAAAAAACAGAAAGGAGAAAAGGAAGGACTAAAGGAAGAATAAAATAAATACAGAAAATCACTTTGAGGCAGAAAAGTTATATAGAAAGGCCTAGGTAATCTTAGATAAGCACTAGTAAGTTGTCATCTGTGAGTGTGAGAGGATCTCAGCCTTGGGCAGAGTAAACCATCTTTGCCAGAGGTATGTTGAAAACCAATTGTAGATGAATTAAAGAAATGTTGAGGCTAAATGGGGCCCAGCTGTGGTTAGTGCAACTTTATGGTGTGACCAATTGTGGATGATATTTTCCAGCACAATCCAGTAGCCTGAGGTTTTTGATGAACTTCTCATGGGAATCAATATTGCTTAGAGTGTAACAAATGAAAGCCTAATAATATGGGATGTTTTTATGTAGTCAGTGGGTGATGTATGATGTTGTCCATTAAACTTCTGTGTCTGAAATGGAACAACCCCCTCTAGTCTGCTGATAGATTTGGCAACTATGATTTCATGGGGAATCTGAATGTCTATAATATTGTTTTGAAGCTAGAAAATTTTGGCCACTGAAGGCAATATCTGGAGATGAAATAATGTGCTTTCCAAACTCTTAGAGATAAAGGAAATATTGTTGCCATTTCTTCAAAGTAAATTTATAATACCTAGAAAGAGTCAGAACATTTCCTAAGTGGCAGAAACAGCTAATTGGGTATAGATTTAATGGTGACTTTAACAGAAGTAAAGAAATAATGTATTTGGTAAGGGAATGAAATGTTAAGAACAAATAAAGAGGCCAAGAACAGCACAATGCCCTGTAACTGTGCAAGAGATATACTGAATATGGCAGGTATGAGCATTCAAGTCAACACATTGTTGTTTTCTAGATGTTTAATATTTTACCTGGTACAACATCTTATATGAAATTTTCTTTATGATTATTTTTTTCTCTCTCAAGAGGTACAGCCTCACAGAGTAATTTAGAAATACCATAGATATGCAATATAAGTTTGTCTTTTGCTTGCTTGTATTACTTGGAAAATCACACTAAGAATAGACCCAGAGCAGCAATCTTATCCCCCTATCTGATATATAGTTTACCCAGCTCCACCCTGCTTTCCCAGGATGACCTCATCAGCACACAAAAATACAGATAGGACACCCTCTCTTGACTACATCACTTGCACTAACCAGATTAGTTTCATGTTCTCTATTAGCAGTACAGGTTGACTCATATGCTTCCCTCATTCAATTCATCAGTACAAACACCTAGTGTCCTATTCAGCTATCTCCCTCAACTCCTTTCCCTTAATCTCCAGTAGCCTCAGTAATAGCCTAATTAATTAGATCATGATTCAACTGCAATGATGTGGAGACACAGTCCTGACTTAGACTCAACACTAACTCTTATTCTCTATTAAATATCCAAAGCATACATGTACACTTATGCCTAAATTAGCAAGAGGATAATCAATTCAATTGGTCCTTTTTTTTAGCAAAGCAATAGGACCTTTGGGAAGATATAGAATTATACTAGATAATAAGGGACAAAAATCTTGCAGAAATATTTCTTTTTTGAGTATCAAAATTGAATTTGCTGCAGGAATTATGATGTGTTTCAGGTCAACTGCATTTAAGGAAGGGAAATATATATGCATACTAACACATACATTTAAAGGAAACTAGTTATAACTTTATGTGTCACTCTTGGTTGAATTTCGTCAACTTCTATCCTAAAATAAGGAAAACATTGTATGGATAATGAACAAGAAATTTAATATTGTATGGGTGACTAATCTGGTTACTTAAGAAACAAATTGGAAATGAACTGGATGTTCTAAACTTGATTAGTGTTTCTGTCATAAGGATTCAGCATTAGTCTGACAACGATTGAAACTCATAGCTCATTATTTTTGCATTGCTTCTCCATTACTTATACTTCTTAGAGTTTCAGTGCTCTGTTGGAATTGCTAATTTTTGCTTCTTGCACAAATTTTTCCTGGTAAAGCTAGCTACGATAAGCCCAAATGAAATATAATTAAAGCAATTATATAGATTATTCTCAACCCAAATTCACCCTGCTCTTGTTTTATAGTTACCCCCAATTTCTTATCTGTTCTGATGACCTGGACTGAGGACAAAGACTTTTTTTTTTTTAATAATAGAGTTCATTAGCACACTTTAGAATATTCTACGCAAGTACTTTCTGCTCCCTTATCAAGAAATTCTTTACTTGTATTATAATCGCCAGAATGGTGTTCATTTTAGATTCAGTATCCATTGGTGCATCAAATGACTTATGAGTTATTCACACTTTAACACAAACCAATGTAATCAACTGTATTTATACTGCCTTACCAAGAAAAATGAGCATCTGAGACACAGAAAAAGGAAAAGACAATTTTTAAAACACATATCAGTAAAGATAAGATGCCTTACTAGATAGACCACCAATACAGAGGGATTTAGAGAGCCGAGGGTAGCTAGACACCCCTCTCCCCAACCTGACTTGTGACTATAACAATGAGAAAAGATAATAATAGAAATATATCAGTGTCAAATCACATGTATTTTGCCAACCTAGCAAACAGAGTTCTCTGTTGGTCACTGGATTGACATAGTAACATGTCCCGAAAAAAAGAAAAAATGGAAGGTTCATGTGAAGACCTATCTGTTCCCCTGCTTTTGGTGGAAACAAAACCTTTGGTAAAAATCTATTGATAAAAAAAATTTTTTTCATATGGCTAAATCGCCATATAACCTCTTTGTAAACACTGTATTTAGAGCATATTTAAAAAGCTTGCTCAAATGCTACCGTGGGAACCTAGCCAAAGAAGCAGCAACAGACTCCTGATTTGGTTTCAGAATATGCATGTTTGATTATGTGTACACATGTGCATGCATGCCCAGGACCCCTAGGGAGAAAGAGTAGAGACCTACTACAGGGGCTTATAACATCTTGCTTTTATTTATACCTCTTCAGAACTTTCTTCACCTCAGTTTGAGTGTAGGGTCTACAAGTTTAGAGCCCATTATTATGGATTAACTTTAACTTCTCTTTCTTATCACCGATTGACAGGCATGGATCTTGGAGCCAACTGATACTTTGGCAAATCAGTATCAGCAGATTGGCTTTGGGGGAATTGGCCAAGAGTTTTCTGGGTCTCCCTTGGCTTCCTACTTGAAGTTCTGTTGCAGGCATGGGACTGATTTGACTCCTGGATAGGAAGTGGTAAATCAGTACATAGGATCATGTTATCAGGTCAGTTTGTGTGGATAATACACTGATTATTATTTCTCAACTTAGTAAGTGGAACACTTTCCTCCTTAGCTCTTAAACATATGAAAATTACCACAATTTTACACAATTATTTCTCTTTTTTTTCACTTACCAATTACATTAACTACAAGTCTCATTTCTCTAATACTGAGAAGTAGGGGATGGGGAGGATGGGGTCTCTTTCCTACTCCAAACTGCTCCCCCTAGTCCTCTTTGGGACTTCTTTATGCTCCTATCTCCACCCCTCAGTCTACTTCTGTCCACTTCTGGACTTGAGTTCTTCTCTGCTTATTTCCCATAAACAGACTTCTAAGAATAGGCCCTAAGTTTTGACAAAGGCATGTTCTTGATCCTTTCTGATCAACTCTTCTTACCTTCTGTGTCTCAATATTAAGGGCAGAAGAAAATGGAAAAATGACTGGAGCATAAACCAACTGCCAGGTACTGACCTGTGGACTTTACATGCATTGTTTCAATTAAACTTTATCACAGCATTAGTTATTAACCATATTGTCCCCTGCCCCCCCCCAATTGTTGTGAGTTGCTGAGAGATTATCTTCTACCAAATCCTCAGTGCCTACAAAGGAGGTCAGAACATAGTGGGATCAGTGACTACATGCAGTGTGATAAATTTATAGAACTCATAATCTTGAGTGTAAATAAATACTTGAGGAACACTTGGAATTGTGAAGTGCTTGGCAGTTGTATAGATATTTAAGCACAGTGAGGACAGTTATGGTCAGAGTTACCTATAAATTACAAACAATAGTATTTTTTATTTTTTAAGAGTTCTGCATTACTTAAATTTTATTTTTATTTTTTATTATGGTGACATTGGTTAATGAAATCCAGTAAGTTTCAGGTGTACAATTTAACAGTAAGGCATATATATACATATATATCTATATATATCTATATATCTATATCTATATCTATAGATAGAAAGATAGATAGATAGATAGATAGATAGATAGATAGATAGATATAGTTATGAGTTCACCACCCATAGACTTCTTTCTGTCACCACATATTTAGCCCCCTTTACCTCATCTAACTCCTCCCTTCCTCCCTTACCTTCTGGTAACCATCAGTCTATTGTCCATGTCCATAAGTCTGTTCATTTGCTGTTTTTAGGTTTATATCCCACATAAAAGTGATATCATGTGGTTTTCAACTTTTATGTCTGGCTTATTTGAACAACAGTACTTTTTAAATGTTTAATGATACTCAGTTTAACTGCAATGTTGTGTGAAAAGTGATTCCATGGAACAGTAATATTAGTAACATTGGGTTAAACAAAATCAGACATATTCATTTGCTACAGGATATCTTAGACCCTTTATTTTGATAAAGTGTATGGTGTACTAAAAAAAAAAAAATTCCTATATTCTCTTAAACTCAAGGCATTATCTTGAGCTAGTGTCTCTTAGAACACAAATCAGAACAGCCTGTTTTAATAAATAAATAAGAGTCTAGCGCAGTAGAAGCTCTCTAATATGCAGATAGGGAGTGATTAACAAAGCAATCTGAATAATAAAAGTAAACATAGTTCCTCAATTTTAAAAATTGTATTTAAATAATAATTCCTTTTGCTTTTTATTGTGAATTATTTTTTGTTTCCAAAAGTTAATCCCGAATTCTGATGTTTTTAAAAAGACAATATATGTCTGTTCTTGGGTTGATATTAGTCAGAAGTTGTTTGTTTGTTTTGTTTTGTTTAAACTACTAATATTACCATATTAAGCACTGATTATTTCACAGTAACATAAAAAATAGATATCACTTGTGTGTTTAAGTGTTTTTCCTCCAAAAGAAGAATACATTATTTGTTAAGCAAATTACTTTTTCTCACCTGTAAATAATGATGTGGTTTGGACACTTTTTTATGTAATCCTCTTAACAAATCTATGGTGTATTATTCATTCTTATTTGTAGAGAGATAGTGACTTACATTGACACAACTTTTTAGTGATGAATTAAGAAGCTATGTGCAGATATGTTCTATAGAAATCTATATTTAGATATTTGAAATACAAATAAAATGGCTAGAACCATAGCAATAATGGAGTGCAGTTAGAGAAACCATGGAGAATGTGTTTATCACCTTATTCTTTTTTCAATTATCAATCAGTAAGCCACTTATGCTTTTAAAAAGGGATTTTTAAAAGTTTAGTGTATATTAGAATCATAAGTCCTGTTTAAAAATTCAGATTCCTAGGGCTGAAAAATAAGATTCTGATACTATAGATCTGTGGTGCATTTTCATAATAGTAAATCATACGCTTCCTATCTCAGGGGTCACCAACAACTTAGTGCCAAGTGCAGACAGACCACTCAGAGCCTCATGTTTTATTCAATAATAAAACAATGTCATAAAATTCTTCAAACATTAAATAAAATAATGTATATGAAATGCTTACCATAGTGCAATGACTTAGAGAGACCATTAAAAGAATTAGTTACTTTACCTTTGAAGTATCTATTAACCACTGGCTACATCAGGGCAGTATATATTTTGGGGGGGGGGAACTTGTAGTGATACAAGGGGAATATTGACATAGCATGGCTTTTGCAGAACTGACAACTTCTTGGGAAAGCATGAGAGTTGAAGAAAGACATGATTGCTCCTTTCACTGTCCTCCACACACATCTGTGGCAACTCCATTCTTCTAGTAGTTTAAGCCAAAGGCTTTGTCATCATTCTTGATGCTGTTCGTCCTTTCATACTCCACATTTAACATATCTATGATATATCCAAAATCTGAAACTTTTCATTCTTTCCACTGACCCCACTCTGACCACAGCTAGTTTTTATTGCTTGAATGCAGTCTGTTTTCACATGGCAGGTAGAGCTACCTTACTAAGATATATCAGCTGTTATGTTACTTACCTTTCTGCTCAATTCTCTCCATTCTCTGTGTCACTCAGAAATAAAGCCAAAGTCATTAATTTACTTAATAGCTCATTCCAGTTCCTATCTGAATCCATCTTTAGCTTTCTTTAGCTCCCTCTGCTCCAACCATGCCATTTTTCCTTGCTGTCTTTATATGAGGACAAGCCAAATCCATTTCAAGGTTATAATATTCACCACTTTCTCTCACTAAAATGCTTTCTTTCTCAGATACCTGAATGACTTACTCCTCCATCCTCTTAAAAGTCTGGATTTAGTATCACCTTTTAGCAAGTCACTCCTTGAGTTCCTTAACTGATATTGAAACTCAATCTCTGACACCCCCCATACCCTTTTCCTGGCTTATTCCCTTCTCTGGTTATTATCATTTATAGAATATACTATATAATTTACTTTTTTTAATACTAACTCTTTCTTCCCAACAGAATACAAACAAACAAGAGATTTTATCTATTTAATCCACTCATCTATCAGTAGCACAGACAATAGTACCACATACACACACAGTTATCACACAATATATAAGTAAATGAATAAATAAATAGGTAAATGGCAATAAATACTGAATTATAATAAAATAAATAAATTTTTTAAAATAACATTTATTGGTGTCCAATATGTTCTAGATATTGGATACTCAACACTTCATATAATTATTTAATTTAATCATAACAGCTATCCTTTGAGGTAAGTATTGCAAGGTAAGCATTTACAAATGAAAACCAAGTTCAAACAAGTCAAGTATCTTTTTTGATCATAAACATTAATGTCATCTGAAGACTGTTATAAAATCTTGCCATTTCTTAACTAGGCAATAACTGTACATAACTGACTAAAGATAGAGTATCATGATATGTATTTACTTAATATTTCTTGAAATATGTCATCAATGGCATATAAGTTATGGCTTGTGAATTTTGTATAGGTTTTACTGACTAGACTTACCCATCCCTATGATAATATACTAATCTACCTGTCTTCAAACATACTAGGTTAATTCTCAATAATATGTCTTTATAAAAATTATCTTCCACTGAAATTTCTGTCACCTTTCTTAATTTCCATCCAAAATTTAGGGTCCTCTAAGTCCTAGTAACAGCACATACTTATTATCTATAAACTTTGTTTTTTTTCTAAGTTAACATTAATATCTTTCTTTTTATTGTTAGTAACATACAGTGCTTTCCCCCTCAGTTTATCTTCTATTTACTCACACTTATTCATTAAACTTATTGAGTTTCCAGTCTGTGTCAAACTCAGAATTCTCTCAGATACAAACATAAATATGATATGATCTCTCTCATATGAAATGTACAGCTGTTTGGCATCTGTTTAATTTTCTTTACTGAAATATTGCATTAGCCATCTACAACACTTCCCATATTCTTATATGCAGAATATAAAGATAAATAAAATAATGTATTTGACCTTTGAAAGTTCAAAGTCTAATGAGGGAGAAAGGTGCATAAACCTATGATCACAGTATGATGTGGCCAGTACTATAATTTAAATATATACAAAGTGATGTTAAAGTGAAGAGGAAAATGCATGATGCATTTAGAGATGGTGAAGCAAAGAAAAGAAAGAGAAGGTGATACTTGAGCTGACTTTAAAGAAATCATAAGACTAAGTCCAATCAGGGCTGACCAGGGTGGAGTGGTTTCACTGGCTGAGAGACGGATTGCTTTTTATTTTTAGTTTTCCTCTCCAACCTTAAGAGATATTTAACTCTCAATAAAAAAGAACCATGACATATCTTAAATGGTAGCAAATATAAAACTTAACAGTAAGGACTCAATTACTATTTTCTGAGTGAATGCATGAACTGATTAATAAAAGTGCTATTTAAGCATGAAATGATTTGTACTATTCAAAGAACTTACCTTAGCTCTTTTGAAGATACAATTAACAAAATGAAGACTGTACTTCCATCCCTATGTTGGCCCCTTAGACAAAAACAACAACAACAACAACAACAAAAAAACACAATTCCTGTTCCTCTACTGTGGCAATATATACTATGGAAAGAATTACAGAAGGAACTAACAAGTCAGTTTATTCGCTGTCTGGGTTTCTGACTTTTTAAGAAATTTTTCTCATCTTGACTTAAAAGTTTTGCTTTTCCTATTTACTAACCCTATAGGTGAGTTGATTTCTTTACAGTTATGTTTTTCTGTCACCTGTGGGTTTTTTTCTAGTGAGGCCAATTACAGTATAACCTTTTGAGGTTACATGGGGACAGAGAAGTGAATCTAATTCCCACCACTTTTGGTAGCACAATGCCTTAAAAAAGACTACAAGGTGAGAATATGTCCTTAAAATACCTCTCTATTATGTTATAGTCCTTTCAGTTTTCCTATATGGCTTCAGTTCTTGACACATGCTGTGAGGTCAAGAGGCAGAATGTCAGGTTCTAGCTACAGAGCTAATTAGTTGTATAGGCCTTAACAAGTTACTTGACTTCTCCAGGTCTCAGTGAATTTTTACTTATAAAGAATGAGTTGCTGAGATTCTGATTATAAAATTATATAAAATTGCCTCCAAAAGATATTTTTAGTCTCCTCATTTCTTTGTGTTCTTAGCCTGCCTCCCTTTGCTTATGTGTTAGGTGTGGCAAGAATCTCAGGGTAAATAATACTATTTAATTATTTTAGGCTCTTCTTAAGTATCTTTTCCTTTAGAAAGCCCATGTAATTTCCCTCTTTGGTGTCTCCTAGAGGACCTTTTATGTGCAGCTGTATCTGTGTTGTAATCCTGTGTGTCTTTGTCAGTACCCTCAGCTCTATTGTAAATGCCTTAGCACAGGAAATCTTACTCTTCATCACATCATTTACATCTATAACTTAGTAGCTGCTCCGTAAATATTTTATAAATGAACAAATGAATGAACATGTTACCTACACATTGAATTGTTACATGTATTGTGATATTTCTGCAATATAAGAATAAATATTTTATTTCCAGTTCCATTTTTATTTTTATTATCATAATATTGTATTATTGCTAGTTTAGATAATTTTTTTAAAAAATTCAGAATATACTTAACATAGGCCATTGATTAGTGTAAATGTGTCTTTATTATTAAGTTTTATATTGAAACTATACCAGTTGAGCTGAGTTCTTTAGATTAAAAAAAAGTTCTATTACTTTCTGTTTTTATTTTATTGTTTTGTTTAATTTTGCAGAAGATTCTGTTTACTGAAGCAGAAGTAGCAAAGTTCTCACTTTGCCATGCCCAGCCTGTTGTACACCCAGAGAATAGAAATTTCTTTTTCCTTGCCATTTAACTTTCACTTTTTTTTTTAGATCACAGATCAGGTGTCACTTCTACAGAATATCTTTACTTGGCCTGCCAAACTAGGTCAAGAATTCTCATGTATGTTATGACTCTTCTTTGTAGCAATTTTCACAAATGTCAGTTTATACATATTTGCCTGGTTATTTGATTTAGATGTCTCTCTTACTTGTTTTTAAGTTCCTTGAGAGTCTTCATATCTATTATATATTTTAAAAACTTAATAAAATTAAGATACAGAAAGAAACCAATACCGGCAATTCTTCATATATGAAATAAATAATGTAACTATAGATCAATCTAATTTATTTTTTCAGAAATATAGCTAAAAAAAAGTCAACGTGGACCAATTGACTAATGACACAATAAGAATCAGATGTTCCCATTGACAATGAATTATGATTACTATTTTAAAATAAAGTTTATAACTTGAAAATTTGAGATATAGTAAGGACAACCAATCAAGAGATGATTATTATTGAAAATATAGTTTTCTATACTCACAGATCTTAAGAGAGAAAGCAAATTTTATGCCATGGTAGTATAGGGAAAGGAGTAAATGGGGAATCACCAGGATCAGTCATAAGGCAGAAAGAAGGGACAACTGTGGATAAGAGTCTTTATTGTAGTTTCGGTAGTAATGGATGGGTGAGACAAGGTAAGCATGCTCAGGATTGGCTAATTTGAATAACTTGGACAGGCTCTGGGGCATAGGGACTGTCCCTAAAGTTTTGGTCCCTGTCCCTGAGGAGATTAATGCAGATGTATAGTAGCTGGAGTATGAGAGGCCACTAAATGAGGTGATTAGGGCTGTGGACTATGGATTGAATGTTTTCTGTTTTATTCTTTCTTTTTCTTTCTTTCTTTCTTTCTTTCTTTCTTTCTTTCTTTCTTTCTTTCTTTCTTTCTTTCTTTCTTTCTTTCTCTCTCTCTCTCTCTCTCTCTCTCTCTCTCTCCCTCTCTCTCTCTCTCTCTCTCTCCCTCCCACCTTCTCTCCATCCCTCTCTCTCTCTTTCTTTCTTTCTTTCTTTCTTTCTTTCTTTCTTTCTTTCTTTCTTTCTTTCAATTGTTTTGTGTTTTAAAATCATGCTCTCGGGAAGATGAAAAGAATAATAAGGGAGGCAGGATGCCAAGGGCAGATGACTCAGGCATATTATCAAGTTCTACACTGGCAATAGTGTGTGGCATATGGATGTGGTGTGGATGCTAAAGCATCAAGTTTAGAAAAGTTAAGAACATAGTTAATACACTGTTGTCCACTAGAAATAAAGTCAAGTTTGTTGAAGAACAACTGAAACATAACACTAAGACTCTCAATTAACTGAGACTTTTCATTTGCATTTGTAGGATGGACATGGAGAGCACTTAAAACTTTTAATTTAATATATTTATTTTTAGTTCACAAAAGTATATATTGTAAAGAGAAGAAATAAAATTACATTTTTATTTCTTATTTTATTTAATTCTTACATTACTGTGACATGTTAAATCAATTTGGCAAATGGAGACACTGAAGCTCAGAATAGTTAAATGATTTATTGCAAATTCATATAGTAAGCAGCTAATAGAGCCTAACTATAAAACCCATTTTTCCACAACATTCTATACCTTCTATATTATGTTATTGCAACCAAAAGGACAGCATCTGCTCTGTTAGCATGCAGAACACTCTCTGCCTTTCATGAATAGTGCTTTTGCAATGTCGTATTAAATGAAATAAAAGATTCAAAGGAGTTTAAAATATGAATCTTATTCACAAAGAATGTAGAGTCCATCTGGGAGACAGGGTTTATATGTGACTTTTATTGTTAAATCATGTGTCTATTCACATATGGCAGAAGAAGAAAACCATATATCATCTTAAAATTAGTGCCCAGAATTTTTCCTTCTTTTAGAAATATCGTTAAGTGATGCTTGATGGAAGAAGTACAACTTTAGGAACTAAATTATCTCTAGAAACAAAGGAACAAGATTAATATATGAATAAACTATCTGAATTAGAAATGAACAGATAATGGAACATGCAGGGTAAAAGAGAAGATAAAAACATGAAAGGAGAGAAGAGGACATGCAAAAATCTGTAGTTTAAATTTGATAAGTAAGAGTGAATTTTTAATTATAGAAACATCTAATATTGAATTTAAATGTGTCTGAATGGCTGCAATATAATCTCTCCACATTCCTGAATTTTTAGTAGAGTTTTGTGGTATTCAATAGAAAGAACCTCAAAATGGAGATTAAACTTTATGATTAAAAGGGGAAATACAACTTCAATCTGACACCTAAGTTATGGATCGTGCAGAAAAAATAATTCAGAACCAGGATGACTGCGGAACCATAATATTGCAAAAAATGTAAAGAAATTAAGAATATTTCTACAGGGGATGGGATGGGAGTGCAAACAATGCACTGTAGATTATAATAATGGGCACATTGACATCAAAGTTATGCTATTTTGCTATAACCTTGGCAATAGGTCCCATAAATTGTATTGAATTTTAAAGGCTATCTGATGAGCTAAGTTCTTCAGTTGTTCCTACCATGTCAAGTTCCTCCAAGACCTAAGCACTAGATGAAAGTGAATATTAATAGTACAATATGCATTTCTACATCATCTCAACAGCTATCCTGAATCTAGAACTGATCTATAAATATTTCTATTTTTCTTCAACAAATCACATACCTGGTGGAAGGAAAATCTTTACACTTATTTCTACTAGACTTGAGGTTCTGCCAGAACAGGCTGTCTGTTTCTTGAGGACAGGACAATGTCTTAGCCATTGCTGAATCCTCACTGCCTAGCAGAATGGCAGGTGCCTAGCGGTAGAGTGAACACTGAATGATGGCTGAATTGAGTTATGCTGGGGTTGGGTAGACATGACTAAGTGACCAAATTTAAACTACAATTATATCTCTTCTAAGTTAGCTCAGAATAAACACTCAAAACTTGATTTTTTCCCCTCTGGTACTTTTATTCAAAGGGCTATTTTGAAGCTTATTCAAAGACAGTCCAGACTCTCTTTCTTTAAAGCTGGTTTCTGTTATTGTTGTTCATTTAATTAATTTTAAGAAAAGATTACAATTATTTCCAAGTATCATTTGTTAATGTGAAATTTTAAAATTTCACAACTTAGCCCTTAGTGTATGAAGGAGGTTGACAGTAATGACAGATACACACACACACACACACACACACACACACACACTTACAGTAATGACAGTATATACATATATATATATATATATATATATATGTATGTATGTATGTATGTGTGTGTGTGTGTGTGTGTGTGTGTATAAAAATTCACTCCATCAATAGGTCTTAGTATTAGGGGAAAAAAAGACATTATATACATGCTGCTATTTTCTCCAAGCTCAGACTTTTCAGTGTAGAAGTCCAGTCCCGGGTTCTCTTTTAATTGTTCAATAGGTATAATTTTCTTGGAGTCAGTCATCCTTTTATAATCTTCAGCTAGTCTGTTTGCTTAAAAAAAAGATGGCCGTTCCAGAGATAATTACCAGCCTAGGGTGGTTTCATGATTCTTTCTCAGTCACCATTTCATTAAATAAGCTCATTTGCTTCCTAGATATTCTGCTTGTATTTCAGAATGAAATTAGTTTCTATTTTTATTTTAACAGTATCAATATTTTGGATCAATTTATAGAAAGAGGTTGTGGGGCCTGCAAAATGAATATTGAAATTACAAAAACCTAACTCTATAATATTAAAAGAGGCGATTTAGTTTTGAAGTAGGTGTCATGAAAAGAGTATGGACACTTCTGCTTTCAAAGCCAATGCATGCCATATATTAGCTGTGACATCTGTGCATGGGTTGGTTCATTGTCTGAGCCTTGGTTTATTGATCAGAAAAACAGAAATAATAATCATTATTTAATAATGTTTCTAAGACTCTACAAAATTCCAAAATGATCTGTGAAGCAATAAGAAGAAAATCAGTAAATGGTGACTATTATACATATTAATTTCAAACACAAGTTGATTTTTAAGTACAAAATATCTTAGCTAATCTGGGTCAAATGATTTGTTTTTTCTTCTACTGTCACATTTTTTTCACAGACTGAAAGTATTGATAGAGTGGGAAGTTAGTCTCTCAGAGACAGAAAACTAATATTTATTAAGTACTTACCAATCTCTTATTTTAAATACATTATCACATTATTCAAAAGCTGTTCCATATTAGATGTCCACTATTGCAATAACATTTAAATATACATTATTTCATTGACTCCTTGCATAATATTTTTTTCTCTGTTTGCAGATAAGGAAACTCAAGCTATGCAGTTAAATTAGTAGGAAGCAGATTTGAGATCTGAGTTAAGTTTGCCTGATTCCAAAATAGGTTTGATTAGTAAAGCTGGAAATATACTGAGCATTTATTTCTGTCTAACATCCTTCTAAGTAATATATGTGAATGATTCACGAAACCCCTTGTAAGGAATCATTTGATTTAATCATTATTGTTATGAACCTAATTTATATGTGAAAAAAATAAGGTACAGAGAAATCAAGTATCATTTCCATGTCACACAACTGGAAATGTTAATCCCAAACAGTCTGACTTTAAAACTTATATTCAAGCTACACTTAATTATAGGGGAAAGAGGCTAGCTTTACCAAGTTACTTTGTGAATGCTTTTCTGCCCCTAAATCACTCTAAGTTTATGCTACCTCTAATTCCAAACACTCAGTGATTAGATTCCTGTAATTTTTCTCTTCTTAAAATATTAATATTTCAAAAGCTAAAAATTAGAAAGAACTATATTTCTATGAATCAGCAAATTAGACCTCAAGAGTACAGGAAAGATGACAGATGATTCTCTAAATCCTGTCTAAGAATCCACTGCAAAGCAATTCAGCATCTACAATCCCAAACTACCTCTCATTTGCATCAGAATTTTGGCCCATGTAACGAAGGTAAGCATGTACAGGCATAGCTCATTTTATTGCGCTTTGCTTTATTGTGCTTACCAGATATTGTACTTCTTTTTACAAATTGAAGGTTTGTGGCAACCCTACCTTGATCAATTCTATTGGTGTCATTTTCCCAGCAACACTTGCTTTCTTAGTGTCTCAGTGTCACATTTTGGTAATGCTAATAATATTTCAAACATTTTCATTATTATTATTATATTTGTTATATGATCTGTGATCAGTGATTTCTGATGTTACAATTGTAATTGTTTTAGAGCACCACAAATAACATCCAGAAAAGATGTCATACTTAATCTATAAATGTGTGTTCTGACTGCTTCACTGACCAGCTGTTAACTGTCTCTCTCCCTTTCCTCAGACTCCCTACTCCCAGAAACACGATATTGAAATTAGGGAAATTAATAACCCTACAGTGATCTCTAAGTGTTCAAGTAAAAGGAAGGGTTACATGTGTCTCGCTTTAAATCAAAACACTAGATATTATTAAGCTAAGTGAGGAAAGCATGGCAGAAGTGAAAATAATCCAAAAGTGAGGACTCTTCTGCCAGTTAGTCAAGTTGTAAATTAAAAAAAAAAAAAAAAAACTATTGAAGGAAATTAGAAATTCTACTCCAGTGAACACACAAGTGGTAAAGTGAAATGGCCTTATTGCTGACATAAAGAAAGTTTTAATGGTCTGGATAGAGGATCAAACCAGACACAACATTCTCTAAGGACAAAGCCTAAACCAGAGCAAGACCCTAATTCTCTTTAATTCTTTGAAGTCTGAAAGAGGTGAAGAAACTGCAGAAGAAAAATTTGAGGCTAATAGCGGCTTAAGGAAAGAAGCCATCTCCATAACATAAAAGTGCAAGGTGAATCAGCAAGTGCTAATATAGAAGCTACAAGTTACCTAGAACATCAAGCTGAAATAAAGAAGCTGGCTACACTAAATGTAGATAAGAATTTCATAGCTAGAGAGAAGTTAATGCTTGGCTTCAAAGATTCAAAGAAAAGGATGACTCTCTTTGTTAAGAACTAGTGCAACTGGTGACTTTAAGTTGAAGCCAATGCTCATTTACCATTGATAAAATCCTAGGACCTTTAAATTAAGAATTATGTTAAATGTACTCTTCCTGTGCTGTATAAATGAAATAACAAAGCCTGGATAATGACCCATCTGTTTACAAAATGGTTTAGTGAATATTTTAAGCTCATTGTTGAGACCTACTGCTCAGGAAAAAGTTTCCTTTCAAAATATTACTCCTCAGTGACAATGTATTTGGTCACCTAAGAGCTGTGATGCAGATGCACATTGTGATTAAAGTTTTCATGCCTACTAACACAGTATCCGTTCTGCAGCCAATGGATCAAGGAGTAATGTTGACTTCCAAGTCTTATTATTTAAGAAATAAATTTTGGAAGGCTATAGCTATTATTCCTCTGATGAATCTAGGCAAAGTAAATTGAAAATTCTCTAGAAATTATCCACCATTATAGATTCCATGAAGAGCATTCATAATTTATGGGAAGAGATCAAAATATCAACTTTAACAGGAGTTTGGAAGAAGTTAATTCTAACCCTCATGGATGACTTTGAGGAATCCAAAGACTTTAGTGGAGAAAGTAACTATAAATGTTGTGGAAATAGCTAAATAACTAGAATTGGGAGTGAAGCCTGAAGATGTGACTAGATTGCTGCAATGTCATAATAAAATTTTAACAGACAAGGAGTTGTTTCTTATGGATGATCAAAAAATTGGTTGGTTGATATGGAAGCTACTCCTGGTGAAGACCCTGTGAAGATTGTTGAAATGACAACATTTAGAATATTACTTAGACTTAATTGATAAAGCAGCAGCAGAGTTTGAAAAGATCGACTCCAATTTGGAAAGAATTTCTACCATGTGTAAAATGTTATCAAACAGCATAGATGCTGCAGAAAAATTTTCTGTGAAAGCAAGAGTCAAGAGATGCATCAAACTTCATTGTTTTATTTTAAGAACTTTTCACAACCACCCAAATCTGTATCAACCACCACCCTGATCAGTAAGCATCTATCACCATGAGGCAATACCCTCCACCAGCAAAAAGATTGTAACTCACTAAAGGCTCAGATGATAGTTAACATATTTTTAGCAATAAAGTGTTTTTAATTAGGGTATATACATTGTTTTATTAGATATAATGTTATTCCATATTTAATATACTATAATATAGTGTTAACGTAACTTTTATATTCAGTAGGGAACCAAAAATAATTGTGTGACTCACTTTATTATGATATTCACTTTATTGCAATGATCTGGGACAAAACTCGTAATATATCTGAGGTATGCCTCTACAGTGTTGAGGGAAAAAAGACTTTCTCTAGGGATCAGTTATGCAGAAGACCCCAGAGAGATGCGGATGTGATCAAGAAATACATTTTATATTAATTCTGGTCAGCAAGGTGGGGTGAGGAGAATTAGTGGACATACTGTTTCTCTAAAGGTTTTTCTAAAAGAAAAATAAGAGTAAAGGTCGGAATGCTATTACATGTACCTCTTGGACATCACTTAAAACAGCCATATTCAAAGCTTCGTTTTGTTTTTGTTTTTGTTTTTTCCTGAAACAGGCAGGAGGCCAAATGGTAAGGTTCATTCAACAATGGCCTAATCAGTACATTTCAAGTATCATTAGAGCTAAGTATCAACTGTAGAAGTTCTATAATTTTCTTTATTAACAGACAAAGAAATATGCAGAGTAAGTATGAAATCTCTACTTAAAATATGTAAACCTGAATGAATAATGGTACAGCTCTGTTTATGCTTGAATTTTACCCTGTGAGTTTAATTTTACTGTGAGTTTAATTTTACTGCTTTTATACGATGACCCTTTAAACTAGGAACACTAAAAAAAAAAAAAAAAAAAGTCTCTTTATGTCACATTACCAATCCCACAGAGGTGCTTGTGTAAGCCCAGAATGGAAAAAAAAAAGGAGCAGGGTTTATACTGAGCCTTCACATTAAAGGATTTCAGAATAATTTTGGGAATTGTCACTTTAGAGCCTAGTTCTTTAGTTGCTGAGAAATAGGATGAGCTGTCGAATAATTCCATCAGACATGGTATCAAGAAGTAACTATACAAATGGAATTTGTTTTATACAGTCCAATACATATTATCTAACCAGATACAGAGAGAAACAGGTTTGGGCATCAGATATAGAGAGAAACAGGTTTGGGCTTACATAACGTTCTTCTCTGTTGCTTGCTACTCTTTTTAATAGGACACAGAGGTGGAGGCCAGCTTGGTCAGAAAAACTTGCTCCTAGAGTGAGCTCCCTTCCCTCCTCTGAAGGCATTTAATATTGTATTGTGATAGTTTTTCTTCTGCAACTAAGCATATAAACACTTTCATATCCTTTTTATTATCTCTTTTACAATGTAAGTCCAGACTAGGGATCTTAATTTTAAGGTTTGTGAGTTAAATATAATCCACTGAGTTATTTTATTTAGTTGATATACTGTTTGTTTGTTTCAATTTAAATGCTATTAGATGGGGAACTCAATTTCTATAACATTTTAGGAATTCTGTATATAATCCCAACATTAATTTCTAATAGATATATAATTTTCAAATATTTTCTTAAATTTCATGAGTTGCCATTTTAATCTGCTTATTCTGTCCTTTGATGTGAAAAAGTTTTATATTTTGATAAAGTCCAATTTTCCTATATTTTATTTTGTTTTCTATATCTATGTTATATCAAGAAATCATTATCAAATCCAATGCCATAAAGCTTTATCTGTTTTAGTCTAAGGGTTTTATAGCTTTAGTTCTTACATTTAGGTATTTAATCCATTTTTATTTAATTTTTTGGTGTAAGATAAGAGCCCAACTTAATTCTTTTACATGTGAATTTTCAGGTTTCCCAGCATCATTTATTAAAAAGATATTGTTTCCCCATTGAATGGTCTTGAAACTCTTGATGAGAATCATGTGTCCATAAGTGTGAGGCTTTATTTCTAGGCACCATACTCTTTTGAAAACCAGAGCTTTGTAGTAAGTTTAGAAATCTGGAGGTATGCAGCCTACAGCTTTGTTCTTTTTCAAGATTGTTTTAGATATTCAGGGTTTCTTGAAACTCCATATAAATTTTAAGATGTATATTTCTATTCCTGCAAAAACCATTATAATTTTGCTAACTTTAGCACTAAATGTGCAGATCATCTGAGTATTGCTGACATCTTAACAATATTAACACTTTCAACCCATGGACAAAGGGTGTTTTTCTACTTACTTGAGTCATCTTTAAATTTATTTCAACAACATTTTGTATTTTAAGTGTAAAAGCCTACCTATTTGGTTAAGTTTACTTCAATGTATTTTATTCCTATGGATTCCATTGTAAATAAAATTATTTTCTTAATTTTATTTTGGGGCTTTTCATTGATAGTGTATAGAAGTGTAACTGACTTTGGTGTGTTGATTATGCATCTTGTAATTTTGCAGATATTATTACTTCCAGAGATTGTATTTGTGTATATAAAATATTTACAGTTTTTTACATTTAAGATTATGTAGTTTGCAATGACATAATTTTAAATATTCTTTTGAAATTTAAATTATTTTTTTATTTCTTTATTTTGCCTAATTGATCTAGAAGCCCTTCTAGTACTGAGCTGGATCTAGGAAAGCAGTTACCCGTATCTTGTCCTTGATCATAGGGAACTCATCTTTTGACCTTAAAAATAATGATGGCTGTGGAGTTTTTCAAATATGCCCTTTATCATTAATTATTATTATTTTTTATCAGGAGAGGGTATTGAATTTTATCAAATGTTGTTATGTCCAATTGGGTATAGTGTTGTTTAAGTCCTCTACATACTTATAGATATTCTGTCTGTTTGGTCTGTCCATTATTTGAAGTAGGATATTAAAGTCCCCTTCTATTATTGTAGAGCTATTTATTTATTCCTTCAATTCTGTCAATGTTTGCTTCATATATTTTGGAACTCTAATGTTTAATAAATGTATGTTTTTAAATGTTATATCATCTCAGTGAACTTACACTTTTATCATTATATAATGTTTTTCTCTGTCTCTTGCCACACTTTTTAACTTAAGATGTATTTTGGCTAACATTGGTAGCCATCTTGTTCTCTTTCTATTAATATTTGCATAAAATCTATGTTTTTTTTTATTTTTTCAATTTCAAGCTATGTATACTTTTAGATCTCAAGTGAGTCTCTTATAAACAGCTTACTTTCGGATCCTTTTTTAAAAAATTTATTCTTCCAATTATGTGTTTGATAGGAGAATTTAATCCATTTATGTTTAAAGTAATTACTGATAGGGAAGAACTTAATTCTGCTATTTCGTTATTTGTTCTGTGCATGTCTTTTAGATTTTTGTCCTTCAATTCCTATATTACTGCTTTCCTATTTGTTTCAAAATATGTGTAGTGACATTTTGAATCTCTTTTCATTGTCTTTGCATATATTCTATAGATATATTCTTTATGGTTACCATAGAAATTTTATATAACATCCTAAAATTTTAAATCTATATTTTAAATTAATATCAACCTAATTTTATTTGCATACAAAAACTCTACTCACTTAGAGATCAAATGCTCTCTTTACATTATTGATATCACGAATTATATCTCTATGTATTATGTACCTATTAATATAGATTTTACACATTTGTATTTATTTGTCTTTAAAATGCTGTAGAAAATAAAAAGTGGAGTTACAAATGAAAACTACAATTACATTTTTTTTTTTTTTACATTGGTCCACATATGTATCTTTAACAGAGAACTATATATTTTCATACAACTTTGAATAACAGTCTAGTGATCTTTCATTTCAAATTGAAGGACATGTAGCATTTCTAGTAGGGCAGGTTTAGTGGTAACATTCTCAACTTTGTTTATTTTGGAATGTATTAATTTCTCCCTCATATTTCAAGGACAGTTTTGCCAGATATAGAATTTTTGATTCATAGGATTTTTTGTTTGTTTGTTTGTTTGTTTGTTTGTTTTGGACACCATATATATTATCCCACTGTCATCTGGCAACCAAGGTTTCCACTCTGCTAAAGAATTTTCCAATGATATTAAAGATCCCTTTTTTAAATGACAAATTACTATTCTCTTGCTATCTTAAAGATTTCCTCCTTGTCCTTGTTTTTTTTAATTGCTTTATTTGAAAGTATCTATGTGGGGCTTCTTAAATTTATCCTACTGGAATTTCATTGAGCTGTTTGGATTGGTAGATTCATGACTGTCCTCAAATTTAGAATATTTCTAGAGATAATTTCTTCAAATAATCTCTTCCCCTTTCTCTTTTTTTCTCCATCTAGGACTCCCAAAATTCATATATTGGTTGATTTATAGTGTTTCAAAATGATTTAGACCTTGATTACTGTCCTTTATTTGTTTTTTCTTTCTTTCTTTTTTTTTTTTCCCCTGTTCTCAATTAGTAATTTCTATTGCCTTATCCTCAGGTTCACTGATTCTTTTTCTATCTATTTAAATCTTCTATAATACATTTTCAATTCACTTATTGTATTTTTCAGCTCCAATTTTTTTTTAAATTTTGAAATCTATTTTGTCTGATATTGGTACTGCTTACTCCCATCTTTCTCTGAATGCCCTTCACTCAAAATAGTGTACTCCACGCTTTTGCTTTGAATCTATATTTGTCTTTGAATCTGAAATATGTCTCCTGGAGGCAGCGTATGGTTGGGTTTTGATTTTTGATACAGTCTGCAACTCTGTGCCTTTATCGGTGAGTTCAGTCCATTTACATTTAGGAACATTATTAAAACATGAGGTTTCATATACCCATTTTATCTTTTGCTTTCTGTAGTTCGGTGTTTCCATTGCTTCCTTGTCCTTGTGCATCTGTTTTTTGTTTTTATCTATCATCTATCTATCTATCTATCTATCTATCTATTTATTTGGTTTTGTTTTGTGGATTTTCCTTTTGATCCTTCTTGTTTTACATTATGTTCTTAAGTTTTGAATCTTTGCTATGTGGTTACCATCACAAATATGTAGAGGATATTTTTATATATATATATAAATATAAAGTTTATATATATATAAATATATATAAAGTTTTATCTGTATATAATATATTTTATATATATATATATATATATATATATATATATATGTCCATTTTTATATATGTAGTAGTCCATTTTCTTCTGTGCATGCCTTATCTCCATTCCCCTCTATGAATTTGGATTTTTGAATTCTCCCCTTTTCTGTCTCAATTTGTCCCTATGTATGCTGAACATTTGTTATTATCTTGCAATAGCAAATCTCATTGTTTAAGCTTACAATATCCCATTCTTAATAAGGGTTGCACTCCTCTGCTTCTATCTGCCTGCTAGTTGTCTTACTCATAGTTATGTATTTTTTTGTATTTTTTTTTTTGTAGGTGAGTTGACCTCTTTCAGTATTTCCTGTAATTCAGGCCTCATAGTGGAGAACTCTCTCATTTTTTATATTACTGTGAAGGTCTTTATTTCTCCTTCATATCTAAAAAAGAGCTTAGCTGGATACATTATTCTTGGCTGGTAATTCCTGTCATTTAATAGCTTGATTTTACTTCTTTCTGGCTTGTAAGGTTGGTGCTGAGAAGTCTAATGATAATCTAATGGGTTTTCCTTTATAAGTTACCATCTTCTTTTCCCTGGCTGTCCTAAGGATTCTTTCTCTGTCTTTGAGTTTTGATAATTTTAATACAATGTGCCTTGGAGAAGGCCTTTTTGCATTGAGGTTATTAAGTGTTCTCTTGATTTCTTGAATTCCAAGCTACAACTCATTCCTTAGATTTGGGAAATTCTCGTCAACTGTTTGTCTGAAATGCTTTCTAATCCCTGCTCCTTTTCTTCCCCTTCGAGAATGTCTATTATTCTTGTTTCCTTTCCTGATGGTATCAACTAGTTCTTGTGTTTCTCCATTAATTTTTATTATTTGGTTTCTCTCTTCTTCCTTTTGATTTATTTCTAGATTTCTGTCTTCAGTATCACTATTCCTTTCCTCCATTTGGTCAACTCTATTTCCTAAGCTTGCTATTTCATTTTTCATCTCTTTCAGTGTGTTCTTCATCTCCAAAAGTTCTATTCTGTTCTTTTTGAATATTTCAATCTCCTTGCTAAAAAATTATTTCTGCTAATCTATTTGTTTTTTCAGTTTCTGGAATTGTTGATATGAATTATTTTGTATCTCATTGAGTTTTTTCAGAAGTACCATTCTGATTTCTCTAACATTTAAGTTAGATATTTCTATGTCTTAATCTTGTTTTCTGAAAATTTTTCTCTTTTTTTTTTTTTGAGCTGCCTTGTCACGTTGGTTGTTCATGGTATTTAATAGACTAATTCTCCACTTGGGCATTAATGAAAATGTATTTAGCTTCCTGCCCCCAGAAAGACTTATTGTATAAAGATCTCTCCTTAGCAAATTGCTAAGAGGGCATTTTTCTTTTGGTTTCAAGTAGGTAACATCTAAAGCTTTAAGATCCTTTATATATATAGTGTTAATAAATAAATAAATATATATATATATATATATATGTGTGTGTGTGTGTGTGTGTGTGTGTGTGTGTGTGTGTGTGTGTGTATAGTGTTAATAATTTCTTTTTTTTTCTCATAAATGTGCAGTCACACTTGCTACCTTCAGTCTCAGTCCCTGTCAGTGTTAGCCACAGTTTTGGTAGCATTTGCTTAGATTCCCCTGGGGCACCATAGTGTTAAGTCTTGGAGAATATGGGGGAGTGGCCTCCGGTTTTGGGAGATGGAGGCTGCAGCTCAATCTCACATTTTGCAACCTCAACTGGTAAAAATCCAATGTTGTTTTTTTGCTGACCCCGCTTCTCTGCTTTCTGCCCTGATCCTCGGGCACTGCCACTGCATGAAGCTCACAGCTCTCTCAGGCAGAGTTGGTCATGGAACCCACTACACCTTCTCCCCTCCATCACCTCCTGTTGGGAGATACAGCTGCTAGAGGCAGCCTCTTCATTTCTCCCAGTCTACCACCTGATTCCCCAGGTTCTGACCTGTGATAGCTCTTATGCTCAGATCCCTTGCTCAGACATGCTCTTGTGCAGGTTGGGTGATTTTTGTTGAATTTTAGATGTTCAGCTTATTGTTGTTTCAAGGGGAGAGATCTGGTAACATCTCTCACTTCCCCATGTTTCCGATGTCACTGATTTTTTTAAAATAACATTTATCTCTTTGTTTATATTCTCATTTTATGTATATATATATAATTTTTTTAATTTTTTGAGTTCTTAGTTTATACTTTTTAAATCTCTTTAAAAATATAAATACAGTAGTTTTTAGCTTTTCTCTGGAAAGTCCGATACCTGTGTTTCTCTAGAGGTGGTATCTGGATTATTTTGTTTTTGTTTTTGTTTTTGTTTTTGTTTTTTTTTGAATGGGCTATAATTTCCTGCTTCTCTTTATTCCTAAAGATGTTTTGTTTCAAAAATAAGAAAAAATAATAATAACTTTTGCCAGCCTTTGCAGGCTGTCAGGGTAGACCTTCATTAAGTAAGAGCATGTTCTGAGCTTCGTATTAATTTCTAAGGTGAAGGATTTAGGTTATTGAATGTCTTTTGGGGGGCATGTGTTCTGCTTGGAACTCAGTGTGTGCTTTAAAAAAATCCTCACATTCACAGTGGTCTTTATTTAAAAAAAAAGTATGTATATATTTTTCCTCCATTACAGTTGACATACACTATTATATTAGTTTCAGGTATACAGCACAGTGATTAGATCTTTGCATAACTTATGAAGAGATTACCCAAATAAATCCAGTACCCAGCTGACACCACGCATAATTATTACTATATTAATGACTATATTCCCATGCTATACATCCATGACTATTTTGTAACTATCAATTCGTACTACTTAAGCCCCTCTCCCCTTAACCCATCTTTCCAACAATCCCCTATTCAACAACCATCAAAATGTTCTCTGTATCTATGAGTCTGTTTTTGTTTGTTCACTTATTCTGTTTTCTAGATTTCACATATAAATGAAATCACATGACATTTATCTTTCTCTGTCCAACTTACTCCACTCAGCACAATACCCTCTAAGACCATTTATGTTTTTGGAAATGGAGGAATGCCATTCTTTTTATGAGTAATATTCCACTGTATATATGTACCACCTCTTCTTCTCTATTCGGTCATTGAAGAATACACACGTTCCCTCCATATCTTGGCTATTGTAAATAATGCTTCAATAAACATATATTTGCACATGTCTCTTCAGAGTAGTGTTTTGAGGTTTTTTTGCATAAATATCTAAAAGTAGGATTACTGGGTTCTTTTTTGTCCCTTGTTATATAACCTTTATTTTAAACACTATACTTTAAAATAAAGGTTATATATGCTCTGTGTAGTGTTAAGTATTGCTACTCCAGCTTTTTTGTTTCCATTTTTATAAAATACCTTTTTTCACCCTTTTACTTTTAGTCTGTGTGTGCTATCAATCTGAAATGAATCTCCAGTATGCAGAATATGCAAGGGTTTTCTTTTCTTATCCATTTAACTGTCCAAAGTCTTTTCACTGAGAATGTAATCCATTCACATTTAAAATAATTGTTGCTAGATATGTAGTTATTGCCATTTTGTTATTCATACTTTTATACTCCTTCTTTTTCTTCTTCTTCTCTTCAAAAAGTCACTCTAACATTTATTATATTACTGTTTGGGTGGTGATAAACTCCTTTAGCTTTTTCTTGTCTGGAAAGCTCTTCATCTGTCCTTTGATTTTAAATTATAGCTTTGCTGGGTAGAGTAATTTTGATTGTCAGTTTTTGTTTTTCATCACTTTGAATATATTGTGCCAATCCTGTCTAGCCTGCAAAAGTTCTGGTGAGAAACCAGCTGACAGTCTTATGGGATCTCTCTTGTAAGTAACAAACTGCCTTTCTCTTGTTCTTTTTAAGATTCTCTCTCTGTCTTTAATGTTTGACATTTTAATTATGAGATGTCTTGGTGTGGGCCTCTTTGAGTTCATTTTGTTTGGGACTCCCTGTCCTTTCTGGGTTTGTATGTCTATTTTCTTCACCAGGTTAAGGAAGTTTTCAATTGTTATTTCTTCAAATAGGTTTTCATTTCCTTGCTCTCTCTTTTCTCCTTCTGGTAACCCTATGATGTAAATGTTGCTAATCTTGATGTTGTCCCAGAGGCTACTTAAACTATTCTCATTTCACTTTTTTTTTATTATTGCAGTTCTGATAGGGTGTTTTCTTCTACCTTATCTTCTCAACCACTGCTTCGATGCTCTACTTCAACAAATCTACTGTTGATTTCCTCTAATGTATTCTTCATTTCAGTTATCATGGTTTTCTTCATTTCTACCTATTTTTCATGTTACCTATCTTTTTGGTGAAGTTCTCACTGAGATCATAAACATCCTTAGAACCAGAGTTTTGAACTCTCTATCTGGTAGATTGTTTCTCTCAATTTTATTTATTTCTTCTTCTGGAGCTTTGTTCTGTTCTTTCATTTGGGACACGTTTCTTTGTATTCTCATTTTGGCTACTTTCCTATGTTTGTTTTTATGTATTAGGTGTAGTTGTTATGATTCCCAGTCTTAGTAGAGTGACTTTATGTACTAGGTGTCCTTTGGGGCCCAGCAGCACACTCTTTCTTGTCACTTCAGTTGGGTGCTCCTTTTGTGGGTTGTGTGTGTCCTCCTGTTATAGTTGAGACTTATTTGCTATTTGCACATCATTCAGAGGGATAGACCCTCAGGCTGATTGGTTGAGGATAGGCTGTGACTACAATGCAGGAATTGTGCAATGGCTGACCCTATGGAGTAGGACTTGCTTTCACAGCTCTAATACCTGATGAGTCTGCCCTTTAAGTGTGTCTTTTATAGAGATGGTTGTGTGGTGCTCTTGTGTTGTGTGAAGCCAGCCACTGAGTGTGTTGGTTCTGGGACTCCTGGGAGGGGCTCTGTTACAGGCCAAGTTCAACTGCTAACTGTGTCCTGTCCAGGGCTGCTTAGTAAAGTTATCTGTAGATGCATGCCACTTATGCTGTGTTTTGAGATGCCTGGGGTAGGCTAAGCTATGAAGCAATGCTGCCTGCTTAGCAAGAGTAATGGGGTATGCTCAGGTCAGATGCTGCTTATTTGTGGTTTGTAAATGTTGAGAGATTTTTAGGAGTCTTTCGCATGATCTAAGACAGGCTATTTGTATGGAAAAGCCACTGGAAATGTTTTCAGTGGGCTCAAATGTTGAGTGGAGCAGGGTCTCAGGGAAAAAGGTGTTAGCCAAATTGATGGTGACTCAGATACTGCACCTGCAGAAGTCTACATGGTGGGTTGGAGAGGAATAAGCAAAGGGACAATGACCTCTGCCAGACCTATCTGAAAGAAAATTGGCCTTCCAGCCCTAGCAAGAAGCCAGACAATTCAGTTTCTTTCTGTATGTCCCTGGCACTTTTCGAGTTGTTTCTCCAGCACTGGCATTCAGACAAACTTGGTCTGTCAAAAAGTAAGTACATATATGGGTTCTTCAAAAGGAACACCTAGGGCTCTAGCAGTCCTCTGTCTCACTCAGCCACACTCCTTACTGGCTTTCACAGCCAGAATTTATGGGGACTTCTTTTCCCTGCACAGGGCCCTGGTCTGAGGAGCACGGTGTAGAGCGTGGACCCTTAGCTCCTCGGAAGGGATCACCACAGCCTAGATATCTCTCCCGATTTTTAATCTCTCCCTCTTTGGAGTCTCTGCCTCTCAACATGGCTTCTTAGTTATAAGACTTCTGTTCAGCTAGACCAGGTGATTTTTAATTTGGTTGTTCTATAGTTCAGTTGTAATTTTGATGTGGTTATGAGAGGAGGCAAGCACAGCATTTACCTACTTCACCATCTTGACAGGACACGGTGGCTTTTAAAGGAACTAACTTCAGTTTTTTCTCAGTACCTTAGGTATTTGATCATATTTCTCTGTCTATAATTTCTTGCCACAGGTTTCTTTAGGTTTTTAGTCCCCCTGACACTTGCAAATGGTAGGTTCAACCACTTTCTTCTGTGATTTTTCCCACCCTGAGATATAAGCTAAGGTGCCTTTCCCCATCTAAGTTCCCAGTAAGAAAGAGCATAAATCAGTTCCTAGGTTACTCCTCAAAAAATTTAATTTTTTACAAATAAACTCTTGTTAGGCTACTTTCTGTAAGGGAAGAGATCAATAACTGAGATGTTTCTTCCTTATCATGCCACTCAAGGGAAGGCATGAGTGAATGTTAGTAAAAATGCCACAATATTTCTTACAATTTGAAATGTAGTTTTTTCTTGATTGAGCATGTGTGCGATTGTTAGAATTTTTAACTGATTTTTAGAGCTATGATAAAGTTATTTTAGTCAGTCTCTACTTGTTTTTCTTTGTTGTTTGTTTGTTTTTATGTTTCCTTTGGAAATTGATAGCTTGGACCTTCCCAATCTGTCATTTTGCTAATAGTCCACTGTAGTGACATTAAAAAAATCGTTTATTTATTCATCAAAAGTACAGTCCATTAAAGTAGGTCTGCATTAACTAGAAACTACTTTTTATTAGTCAATGAATGATGAACAGGGACAATACTAGATAAAGCCATGTATTGTTTAAGTCTTAAAAATAAATAATTCAGAATTTGTAGATAGATCAGGACTTCAATAAGGGACCAAGAGAGGCTTCAGGAAGGAGCCCTGAAGAGTGAGGTTTTGTTGTTGTTGTTGTTGTTGTTGTTGTTTTGTCAGAGATAACAGAAGAGATCCTCAGTTAAAAAAATGAAAACAAAAGAATCTAGTCCTCTATTTCTAGAAAAAACACCAGAATTTCTCCAACTTGGAATTACAGACACTACTTTCAAGAGGTGTTAATGAATACATCAAAGAGAAAGGATGATGATAACGGAGAATGCTGTGTGCTACACCCCAATTTGCTTATTCACATGGACTATTAATATATCCAAACTTTAAGAAGTATCTTCAATAAGAAATGAAATTAAAAAATCAAAATAACTATTTTATCTAGAATGTCTCAAATTGGCTTGAACATATTTTAAAATTTTTATATGCTTTTAATATTATCTTGAACAATATTCCTAGGGACATCAGCTTGGGCCAGCTGTTTTAGGTTAACCCCCCCCTTTTTTTTTAACAGGCATTTTCTCTTTTAAATGGTATTCTATGGAATGTATTACCTTCTTTATATATTCTTTAAGACCAATTTATTTCAAAGACAGGTCTTGTTCATTCCTTATTATCATTTGAGTCCGTTGTCTTCATGTTCCAATTATTGTTACCATATCAAACCAATGGAAACAGTATAAATGCCACAAGTGCTGACAGGTTGATACCTTACTATTTTCTCCAACATATCCCACCCACCTCTCCAAAATGCAAATTAGTAAAAATAAGTCTAATTCACATTAGACTTATTTTTACTAATTTTTACCTCCTGTTCAAATAAAGTTGAGATTTTAGAAGTTTTGGTTTAGTTATGTTTCTTTATGTGTGTGTTTTTTACTGCTGCTTCCCTATACCTGTAGCAGTGCCTGAAATCTAGTAAACACATAATAAACACTTGTTAAATGAATAAATGGATCCCCTTCACATTCAACAAGGCTGTTACACAAATATTCTTTGCAATGCTCTTTTTATTTTTGTCTACAGACCTTATGTCTATTCTCTGCTGAAAAAAATAATAATTTGCGTTTAAGACTTGACTCAGGTATTGCTTTTCTGAGAATCTTTCCTGACATTACCAAAACACATATAATAACTTCCTTCTTACCTCCTCAACCCCCTCCTGCATATTTTTCTCATATAGCAGCTCTCAAGCTGCAGTAAAATATGTATACCTGCTTGTAAAAACTTCAGATGCTAATTTTAAATTGTGAAACCCTTTAGATGCTAATTTCATTTAATTTTTCTTTTTACACTTAATCCTGAACACAATGCCTGGTCACTTCTCTGGAACTCAAAAAATAGTTATTGACTTGAAGCAATGCATCTTACAACATAGCAACAAAAGAGATCATGTGTGGCTTTTGATTTATAGGTATAATTTCATGAAACTCCATATATTTTTAGTAGAAATATATGTACACACAAAAAACACACACACACAAACACACATACATACGCACTACTAGCAGTAGTAGCAACATGTTTTTGACAAATACTTTTCTCATATTTATTTCAGTAAGAAGTCACTTGGCTAGGCTAATTGAGGAAGTGATGTCAGTGAAATGGCAAACGAGAAAACTCCAACTCTTTTTCTATCCATGCAAGCATAAACAAAACAAAATATACACACACAAACATACACAAACACACAAACACAGAAACTGATTGAATTAATCTGACAGGAAGTCCGACAAAGAGTCAAATGTCTATAGCACCAACTGAATACCCAATGAAGAAAAAGCCATCTTAAAAATAATAGGACAATTTGTGGCATCTTTATTCAACTTTGTTCAACTTTTCCTCAATGTGGTGAGGCATAGCCTTGGCATGAAGAAGGTGAGAGTCTAGTCCTTTGTTCTCTCCCTTGAATTGTAATAAGCAGATCAGACTTTATTTTCAACACTCTAACTTATCTGGGGGCTTCCTAAAAGACCAGTCTCTGCCATTCTCAACTCAAGTCTCAAGAAAGAGAAAACAGCATTACTAATCCCAGACTTTTGGAGCAAGATATAATGGGTAGTGGCATGTAACTGACCATATGAAGCCATAAGATGCTGGGATGAGGCCTTGAAAAAGTATGACTTTCAAAACCAGTCATATATATGGAGGGAATTGAGAAAGCCACATATAGGCCCAGTCAAGAAATATGTTCAGAACATATATGAGAATGATTCAAGTTTTCACCTTCGGTTGGTCCCAGGCTCAAAGTATGCCCAGTCAATTAGTAATGGGATGCCCTGGCACAGAGTCAGTCTAAAAACCTGGAAGAGGTAACTGATATTTTCTCAAATCATCAATTTTTTATTAACACACACACGTGTATGTACATGGGATACAAAGAGGAAAACATGATTCAAAGGAACAAAATAAATTTGTAAAAATAATCTCTGAGAAAGCAAACATTAAACTTAGTAGATAAAGACTAAAAAATTGTTTCAAATGTGTTTAAAGAGCAAAGAGGAAACATGGAAAAAAAAACAGGAAATCAAAAAAAATAATAAACAAAATGTCAATATTAACAAAGAGATAGAAACAATAATAAGAAACCAAACATAAAATCCAAAGTTAAAATGGTATTATAACTAAATTAAAAATTTTACTATAGGTATTAAATAGCACCTTAGAGTGGTCAGAAAAGGTATTGCATGAATCCAAGGGCAGGACAGAAAAATTGAAATTATTGCAGTTAAAGACAGAAAAAAATAATGAAAAAAAATGAACAGAGCCTAAGGGACTTATGGGATATTATCAAGCTGATTAATACATTCATGGTGAATGTCTCAGGAAAAGAGCAGAGGGACAAAGATTATTCGAAGGAATAACAGTTTAAAAATCCCTAAATTAAGAACATAGGAATCTACAAGTCCAAGAATCTTAATAAAATCCAAGAGGGATAAACCAAAAGTTACAAACACTAAGACTCATTATAATTAAACTTTCAAAAGACAAAAGAAAAAGAGAAGCTTGAGAGCAGAAAGAATACTTTCTTGTCTTTTCAAAAAGAATTTTCAAGATTATCAGCAGGTTATCAGAAAGCCTTGGAGGTCTGAAGAGAGTATAATGATGTATTTAAAGTATTAAAAGAAAATGAAAAAAAAAAAAAGAAAATACTGTCATCAAAAGTTCTATAGTAAGGAAAACTATCTTTCTAAAATGAAAAACTTAAGATGCTTCTAGATAAACAAAAGCAGTGTCACTAGGTCACTATGAAATAACCCTACTATACACAAATAAAAGCAGTAATGGAGGAAATGAAGATCAAAAATTTTGTAAGACAAACATAAAAATAAAATATCAAAATATTAATAAATTATGGCTTTTAGTCTAAAGTCTTAGATTTATAAAATAAATAATAATAAAATATTTCAACTCTAAGATGCCTACAATATACTCGGTTTTTATCTAAAGACACAAATGCGTTGAAACTGAGAGAGACAGTGACAGAGAACCAGCATGAGCGAGCACATATACTAATATGAGATAAAACAGATTATGAGAAATAAAACGATTACAAAAGACAAAGAAAAACATTACATATGGATTAAATGGCTACTAATCAACAAGATATAAGAATTATATAAATTAAAGTATAAAAACGTATGAAACAAAGATGAAGGGATAAACAGACAGTTCTGCAATAACAGCTGAAAATGTCAATACCCCACTTTCAATAATAGATAAAACTACCAGACAGAAGATCAATAAGGAAATAGGGAAATAGAATCACACCATAAACTAATTGAATCTAACAGATTATAAACTAATATAATCTAACACAAATAGAACATTTCACCAAATAACAGCAGGAAGCATGTTTTTCTCAGGTATACACGGATTATTGTTTCAAATAGACCATCTGTTATACCACAAAACCAGTCTTAATAAATTTTTAAAAATTGACATTTGCAAAGTATCTTACCATATCACAATGACATAAAACTAGGAATCGATTAACAGTAGAAATACTGGAAAATTTACAAATATGTGAAAATTATGTAACACATTAAAAAAACAATGAATCAGAGAAAAAATACAAGAAAAATTAGTAAATACCTTGAGACAAATGAAAATATAAACACAACATGCCAAATATTGGATTGAGTGAAAGTAGTGCTAAAGAGGAAATGTATAGCTGTAATCACTTACATTAAAAAATAACAAATATCTCAATTTAGAAATCAAATTTACACCTTTTGCAAGTCAAAAATAGGAGCAAACTAAACCTAAAGTAAAAATATAAGGATTAGAGCAGAGGTAAATACAATATAAAGTAGAAAAACAATAGAGAAAATCAAAGAAACAAAGAGTGGTTTTTTTGAAGATAAAAAAAAATGACAAAATAAATTAAGATTTTTTTAAGAGAAAAAAAGAGGAAGCTCAAATTACTAAAATCAAAAGTGAAAATAGGGATATTAATATATATTTTACAAAAAATTTTATATATATAATTATGTGTGTGTATATATATATATATATGTACACATCACCTCTTCTTTATCCATTCATCCACTGATAGACATCCAGGATACCTTTATATCTTGGCTACTGTAAATAATGCTGCAATAAACATATAGATTCATATGTCCCTTCAAAGAACTGTTTTGGATTTCTTTAGAAAAATACACAGAAGTGGATTAAATAGGTCCTTCTTTTTCTCTTGTTACAGTCTTTGTTTTAAAGTCATTTTTGTCTGGTATAAATATTGCTATCCAACCTTTTTTTCCCCCACTTTTATGAAACATCTTTTTTCATTCTTTTACTTTCAGTCTGTGTATATCTTTTGATCTGATGTGAGTCTCTTCTAGGCAGCATATGTGAAGGTCTTCTTTTCTTATTGATTCAGCCACCTTATCTTTTGACTGGATCATTTAATCCATTCACATTTAAAGTAATTGTTGCTAGATATGTAGTTATTGTCATTTTATTATTGATATTTTTATCTTTTATTCTTTATTCTTTTTCTTTGTAAAGAAGTCACTCTAACATTTCCTGTAATAATGGCTTGGTGATAATGAACGCCTTTAGCATGTTATTTTCATGAAAGCTTTTTATCTGCCCTTAAACTCTAAATGACTGCTTTGCTGGGTATATTAACCTTGGGTGTAGGTCCTTGATTTTCATCACTTTGAATATTTCTTGCCAATTCCTTCTGTCTTGCAAAGTTTCTGTTGAGAAATCAGCTGACAGTCTTATGGGAGCTCCCTTGTAGTTAACTAACTGCTTTTTTCTTGCTGCTTTTAAGGTTCTCTCTTTGTCTTTAGACTTTGACATTTTAATTACGATGTGTCTTGATGTGGGCCTCTTTTGTGTCTTTTGTCTGAAACTCTATACTTCCTGGGCTTGTATGTTTATTCCCTTCACCAGGTTAGAGAAGTTTTCTGTCATTATTTCTTTAAATAGGTTTTCAATTCCCTGCTCTCTCTCTCTTCTCCTTCTAATATCCCTATAATGCAAACATTGGTACACTTGATGTTGTTCCAGAAGACCCTTAAACTATTTTCATTCTTTTAGATTCTTTTTTTCCTGTTGTTGATCTGATTGGATGTTGTCTGCTACTTTATTTCCTAAATCGCTAATTTGATCCAATCCTCTACTTCATATAATCTTTTGCTAATTCCTCCTAAAGTATTCTTTATTTATGGCTGTCTTTTTAATGTGTTCTAACTCCATTTTTATGTTTTCTACCTCTTTGTTAAAGTTCTCACTGAATCCTTTTACCCTAAGTTCATTGAGTATCCTTATCAAAATGTTTTGAACTCTGTGTCTGGTAGATTGCTTGTTTCTACTTTGTTTAGTTATTTTTCTGAAGCTTTGTTCTGTTCTTTCATTTGGCACATATTTCTTTGTCTTCCCATTTTGGCTACCTATTTGTGTTTGTTTGTATGTATTATATAGGGCTACTATGTTTCTTGGACTTAGGTGAGTGGCCTTGTATAGTAGATGTACTGTGGGTCCTAGTGGCACAGTCTTCCCTGATCATCTGAACTGGGTGCTTCAGGTATGTCCCTTGTATTGGTTATATGTGCCTTTCTGTTATATTTGAGCCTTGGTTGCTGTTTGTTCATTAATGGGAAGGTTAACTCTCAGGCTGATTAATTGTGATTATGGCTGTTGAGCTGTTGAGCAGAAGCTGGACATACAGAGCTGGATTCACTTTTAGCAGAGCTCTGGTGCCTGCCCTTTAGGCTCTTTGGGTGTGTGATCTTCAAAAGTGACCCTGGGTGGTGCTCTGGTTCAGACCAAAGCTGGCCACTGGGCATGCAGGCTAGGGCCTCCTGGGTGGGGCCCTGATGCAGGCCAAGTTTAGCTGCATACCATCTGCTCCCCAAGGTCATCTGGCATGAGTTACCAAGTAGTCACGGGTGGCCACCACCCACACTGAGTTTGGTGGTGCCTTGAGAGGCCAACCTGTAAACTGAGGCCACTGCCACTAGTGCTGGTATTGTTGCTGCTCAGGAAGAAGTACAGAGCATGCTTCTTCCAGCACTATTTTGATATTAAAACTAGATAAAGACATTACAAGAAAAGAAAATTGACAGGTCACTATTTTTTTATGAATATTGACATAAAATCCTCAGCAAAATGTTACTAAACCATACTCAAGAGTATATTAAAAGGATTACACACCCTGACCAAGTTACATTTATTTCTATAATAAACAAAGTAATGCAAAAAAAACCATCTTAATAAATCAGAAAAAAGACTAGATTAGAGCACAAAAACATTTGACAAAATTCAGTATGCTTTAATTATAACACTCACTAGTACTATAAGACTGACCTATGTATTTTTCCTTTATTCAGAATTACTTATGATTTTTTTTTGTTGTGTTTCATGTTTTATTTTTTAACCTGTGGTACTTTTTCTATTCCAGGATCCTACATTTATTTTATGTTGCCCTAGCATCCTCTTGTGAGAATTTCTCAGAATTTCATTGTTTTGATGACCTTAAAGTTTTGAAGAGTAATGGTCAGGTATGTTCTAGAATGTCTCTCAATTGAAATTCGTCTAATTTTTTTTTTTTTAATGATTAGACTAGGGTTTTGTGGTGTAGGGAAGAAGACAACAGGATAAAGTTTAATTTTTATTGCATATCAAGATTACATACTATCAATATGACTCATTGCTTTTTATATTAAACTTTATCACCTGAATTAGACTGTGTCGTCAGGGTTATTTTAAAGTTTCTAATTATTATTTTTTTTTACTTTTCATACTGTACTCTTTGGAAATATGTATAGTTTCTTTTACTTTTATTCTTAAAGACTTCATTAATTTCCCAAATATTGTATATCAACACCATTTTTACCCATCTCTCACAATAAGGTTATTCCATACATTTGTAGTATAGGTATTTCATATTTATTTCACATATATATTATTTTAATCCTATGTAATATAAGTTGCTTTATAACATTCTACATTTACCCTTGGGATCCCCTGAGCTCTTTATTTTTCTTATTTGCATAAATTTAAGCTTATTATCTGTACTATAAAGTTTTATAGGTTTTGACAAATGTATAGTATCATATTTCACCATTATAGCAATATCAGAATGGTTTCAGTGCCCTAAAAGATCCCCTATACTTCACCTATTCAAACTGCCCTACTGTTCCTGAACACCTGGCTACTGATCTTTTTATTGTGTCTGTGGATTTTCCACTCCAGAATACCATCATTGGAATGGTACAGTATATAGCATTTTCAGACTGGCTTCTTTCATTTGGCAGTATATGTTTAAGATTAATCCATATCTTTTCATGGTTTGATATTTCATTTCTTTTTATAATTGGATACTTTTTTATATGGATACACATAGTGAGTTTATTTAATTATTGAAGAAAATTTTGGTCGATTACAGTTTAGAGCAATAATGAATAAAACTGCTATAAAAATTTGTATGCAAGTTTTTGTATGGACATACAATTGTAAAATAGATGAGGAAAAATCAGTAAGATGACAACTACTGGATCATATGGTATGTCTATATTTAACTTTGTAAAGAAGCGCCAAATGTCTTCAAAGTGGTTGTATAATTTTTCATCTTCATTCTTATCAGCAATAAATGAGAGTTATTGTTGCTCTTCATCCTTACAAGCAATTAGTATTGCCACCTGTTTGTTTGTTTTAGACATTCTAACAGGTGTATAGTGGTACCTAATTGTTGTTTTAATTTACAATTACCTAACGCCTAATGATATTGAACATCTCTATCTATACTTACTTCCCATCTTTGGTGAAGTATCTATTCAGGTTTTTTTCCTGAGTTGTTTGTTTTCTTGTTGTTGAGTTGATTTGTATATTTTGGAAACAAATCATTTATCAAATATGTATTCGCAAATACATTTTTTGACTCTGTGGCTTATTTTTGCATTCTCTTAATAGTATTCATTCTTAGCACAGAAGGTTTAAATTTAATAAAGTCCAAATTATCAATTAATTAAGAATTATGTTCTATCTAAAAATCTAAAAATTCATCAATAAGTTGAGGGAAATCCTAGGTAAATAGATTTTCTCTATTTGTAATTTTTTCTAGCGTATCATTTTAAGTTAAATTTTATGAAATATATAGGGTTTGTAGCTATGTTTATTTTTTTTCTTTTGATTTGCATATGAAACTTTGCTTGCTTCAGCACCATTTGTTTAAAAGTTTATTCTTTCTCCATGGAATTACCTTGTACTTTGGTAAAAAATCAGTTGATTATATTCATATAGATCTAGTTCTATTTTTTATATTTTGTTTCACTTATCAATTTTCTATGAATTGATATTACCATAATGTTTTGATTATCCTAGATTTATAGTAGTCTTGAAATTAAGTAGAGTGTGCCCTTCAACTGTGTTGTTCTTTAGTATTATGTTGGCTATACTCATACTTTTGTCATTTCATATAGACTTTAGAATCATTTTGTCAGTATCTGCACAATTGATTGCTGAGATTTTTATTGGAATTACATTGAATTTATGTGTTAAGTTGAGAGAATTAAAATGTTAACAATATTAAATCATCTGATCTATGACCAGAGAATATCTTCTAACTTAATTAGATCCTCTTTAATTGCTTTTATCAGCAGTGTTTGTACTATTTTGCATATGGATCTTACAGCTGTTTTGTTAGATATATATTGTCATTCTTTAACTTTAAATACCAATTATTTATTGCTGTTTTATAAAAAAGCAATTAGCTTTTGGATATTAGCCTTGTGACCTTACTATACTCTCTTATTAGTTCCAAGCAAATTTTTGTTGATTCTTTGAGATTTACCACATAGAAAATTATGACATCTGTAAATTAAGACATTATTTCTAAATCATATACCATTTATGTTCTTTTTCTTATCGTATTATCCTTGCTAGAACTTTCAGTATAATGTTGACTAAAAACAATGAAAGAGCTCAGAATTGCTTTAATTCAGATCATAAAGGGAAAACATCTAGTTTCTCAATATTAACTATAACTTGATTTGTAAGTTTTTTGTTAGTTATTAGTAGATGTTTTTTATCAAGTTGAGAAACTTCCTCTGTTCCTTGTTTACTGAGTTTTTTTTTTTTTTTTGTCATGAATGGATGTTTGGTTTTGTCAAATGTTTTTTCTAGCTCTATCAGTTTGATCATATGATTTGTCTTTTTTTAGTCCGTTGATGTGATGGATTAAATTAGCTGATTTTAAAATATTGAACAATCCTTGAATATCTGGAATGTTTTAACTGGATATGGAGTATAATTTTTTTTTATAATTTGTTGGATTTGATTTGCTAACATTTTATTTAAAATATTTACATCCACATGCATAATAGACATTGGTTTGTAGTTTTTATTTTCTGAAATGTCATTGTCTACTTTTGGTAGTAGGATAATACTGTCCTCACAGAAGGAGGTAGGAAGTGTTTACTTTCTATTTTCTGGAAGAAATTGTAAAAATTTGGTATTATTTCTTCATAAATGTCGGTAGAATTCACCAGTGAAACAATCAGTGTGTGGTGCTTTAAAAAATGTTATTAATTATTGATTTGGTGTTTTTAATAGATTAAGACTTTTGAAACCATTCAGTTTTTTCTTATTTGAGTTTAGTGATAACCATAACATAATCTGTTGTTTGTGAGTCTCTGTCTTGTTTGTTTTTTGCTTTCAGTTTTGTATCCTGCATATGAGTGAAATTATATTGTTCACAGCTTTTCTGTATGACTTATTTTGCTTAGCTTGATAATCTCAAGATCCATCCAAGTTATCACAAATGACAGCATTTCATTTTTTCTTATGGCTGAGTAATATTTTATTGTATATGTACTGCATCTTCTTCCTTCATCTATCAAAGGGCTCTTAGGTTGTTTCTATGTCTTTGCTGCCATGAATAATGTTGTTATAAACATCGGAGTACATATATCTTTACAGATAAATGTGTTCAAATTGTTTGAGTAAATACCCAGAAGAAGAATTGCTGATTCATATGGCAATTCTATTCTTAATTTTTTAAGAAACCTCCATACTGTTTCCCATAGTGGCTGTACCCACCAACAGTGTATAAGTTTTCATTTTTAATTGTTGGATTTGATTTGCTAACATTTTATTTATGGAATTTGCATCTATGTGCATGAGACATTGGTTTGTAGCTTTTTTTTTTTTCTAAAATGTAATTTTACATTACCATCAGCCATGTATAAGGGTTTGTTTTTCCCTACAATCTCTCCAACAATTGTTATTACTTGCCCTGTTGATGTTAGCCATTTTAATAGATGTGAGGTGGTATCTCATTGTGATTTTGATTTGGCATTCCCTAATAGTTATTGAAGTTGAGCATCTTTTCATGTGTCTGTTGGCCATTTGTATGTCTTCTTGGAAGAACTTTTGTTCAGATCCCCTTGTCATTTTTCAATTTTTTTTATTGTTAAGTTGTATGAGTTCTTTGCATATTTTGGATATTAACCGCTTAACAAGTGTGTTGTTTGCAAATATATTCACCCATTCAGTTGGTGGCCTCTTTGTCTTGTTGATGGTTTGTTTTGCTGTGCAGAGCTTTTTAGTTTGATAGAGTCCTGTTTTTAGTTTGTTTGTTTGTTTGTTTTAATTTTTGCTTTTGCTTACTTTGCCTTTGAGGACCAAATTATAAATTTCTCTCTGAATCCAAGGTCTATGAGTTTAAATCTGTGTACTTTCATGAAATGTATTTTTTCAGGTCTTATATTTAGGGTCTTGATACTTTTTGAGTTAATTTTGGTGTATGATGACAGATAGTAGTCCAATTTTATTCTTTTGCATGTAGCTCTCCAATTTATCCAGCACCATTTAAAGAGATTTTTCTTCATCCAGTGTTATGTTTTTGGCTCCTTTGTTGAAAATTATCTGTCCTTATAAACAGGGTTTATTACTGGGCATTCAATTCTGTTTTGTTGGTCTGTGTGTCTCTCTCTCTTTTTTTTTTTTTTTTTTTTTTTTTTGCCAATACTATGCTGTTTTCATTTATTGTTACTTTATAGTATAATTTTAAGTAAGGGAGAGTGATACCTCCAGTCTTGTACTTTTTTCTCAGTATTGTTTTGGCTATTCAGAGTCTTTTGTGATTTCATATGAATCTGATGATTATTTTTCTATTTCTTTAAAAAATGCCATTGATATTTTCATGTGAATTGCATTAAATTTATATATTGCTTTGGGTAATAAGGTCATTTTCACTATGTTGATTCTTCCAACTATGAACACAAAATATCTTTCCATTTCTTTGTGTCTTCTTAAATTTCTTTTAATAATGTCTTATAGTTTTCAGCATATAAGTGCTTCACATGCTTTATTAAGTTTATTCCTTGGTATTTTGTTTTATTCTTTTTATTGTGATTGCAAAAAGAATTGTTTTTTTCATTGCCTTTTATTTTTATTTTTTGAAAATTAATTGTTAGTGTATAGGAATGCTATGGATATGGATTTTTCTACACTGTTTTGGTATCCTGAAGTCTTTAGGGTTTTCTATATAGAGAATTATGTCATCTGCAGAAAAGTGACTATTTGATTTCTTTATTCCCAGTTCAAATGCACTTTATCTTTCTTTTTCCTGATTGCTTTATCTAGGACTTCCAACACTATATTGAATAAGAGTAGTAAAAGCAAGCATCCTGTGTTGTTTCTGATCTTAGAGAGAAATTTTTCAGTTTTTCATTATAAAGTATGATACTAGCTGAGGGTTTGTCATATGTGACCTTTATTATGTTGAGTTACTTTTATTCTATACCCATTTTACTAATATTTTTACCCATAAATTAATGCTATATCTTGTTAAATGCATTTTCTGCATATATCGAGATGATCATACAATTATTACCCTTTATTTTATTTATTTGGAGTATCACATAAATTTATTTGCAATTGTTGAACCATCCCTGTTCCCCTGGAATGAAACCCATTTGATCATAATGTATAATCTTTTAAATGTATTGTATTTGATTTGATTTGCTAGTTTTTTTTTTTGTTGTTGTTGTTTTTTAGGATTTTTACATCTGTATTTATCAGAGATATTGGTCTCTAGTTTTCTTTTTTTGTGTGTTATCTTTGCTGGGGTTTGGTATAGGGTAATGTTGGCCTCATAAAATGAATTTGAAAGTATTATCTCATTTTTCAACTTTTTGAAAAATTTTAAGAAGAACAAGTATTAAATCATCTTTGAATGCTTTGGAGAATTTACTAGTAAAGTCATCCAGTTTTGGATTTTACATTTTTGAGAGGTTTTTGATGATTGTTCTAATTTCTTTACTGTTGATCAATCTATTTAGATTTTGAAGTTCTTTGTGATTCAATCTAGGAAGGCTGTTTATTGCTAAGACATTGTCCATTTCTTCTAGGTTATTGAGTTTGGTGGTATATAATTTTTCATAGTATTCTTGTATGATACTTCATGTTTCAATGATATTTGTCATAACTTTTCTTTCATTTATGATTTTAGTTGTGTCCTCTCTCTTTTTCCTTAGTGAGTCCAGCCAAGGAGTTGTCAATTTTTTTTTAATCTTTTCAAAGAAACAACTCTTTGTTATATTAATTTTTTCTATTGTATTTTTCTTCTCAATTTTATTTAATTTTGCTATAGTTTTCATTATTTCTTTCTTCTGCTGACTTTGTGTTTCAATTATTCTGATTTTTCTAGTTTTTTTAAAGCTGTAATGTTAGGTTGTTTATTTGGATTTTTTTTTTTATTTCTTGAGATAGACCTGTAATGATATGAACTTTCCTCTATTGCCACTTTTGATGTATACTAAAAGTTTTGTTATGTTGTATTTTCATACTCATTTATTTTTATGTACCTCTTTGTCTCTCCTTTTGTTCCTTCTTTGATTATTTATTTTATGACCCAGTCATTCTTTAGTAGCATGTTGTTTATTCTCTGCATATTTTGATTTTTCTCACTTTCTTTTTGCAGGTAATCTACAGTTTCAAAGCATTATGGTTGGCATATATACTTGGTATAATTTCTAGTGTTTTGTTTGTTTGTTTGTTTGTTTGTTTCCTTTACCTAAAAGATATAAGAAGAAGAGCAATACCAGTGTGTTTATTGCCTAAGTTTCTTCTAGGAGCTTTATGGTTTCAGGGCTTACATTTAAGTCTTTAATTGATTTTGAGTTTAGTTTTCTATATGGTATAAGAAAGTCATCCATTTTTATTTATTTATTTTTTTGCACATATCTGTCCAGTTTTCCAAACACCATTTATTGAATAAACTGTCTATATCACACTTTATACTCTTGCATTCTTTGTCATAGATTAAATGATGATACAGGCATGAATTTATTTATGGGCTCTTTATGCTTTCCTATTGATCTTTGTGTCTGTTTTTATGCCAGTATTCTGACACTTTGATAATTATATCCTTGTAGTATAGTTTGATATCAGATAGCATGATACCTCTAACTTTGTTTTTCTTTCTCAATATTGTCATGGTTATTTGAGGTCTATAAAAATTCAATGTAAATTTTTGGATTATTTCTTTTAGTTTTGTAAAAAAAAAATGCCATATATATTTCGATAGAGATTGCATTGTATCTATAGATTGCTTTGGGTAATATGGACATTTTAATGATGTTAATATTTCCTATCTTTGAGCATTATATATGCTTACATTTATGTGTATTTTCTTCAATTTCTTTCTTCAATGACTTATAATTTTCTAACTATAGATCTTTTACCACCTTAGTTAAGTTTATCCTATGTTTTTTTTTATTCATAAAATTGTAAATGGGATTGTTGTCTTAATTTCTCTTTTTTACAGTTTATTATTGGTATATAAAAGTACAAATGATTTCTGAATATTAATTTTGTATCATGTTATTCTACTAAATTTATTTATTAGTTTTTATAATTTTTTGGTAGAATCTTTAGAGTTCTCTCTATATAGTATCATGTCATCTGAAAATAATCATAGTTTTACTACCTTTCCATTTTGAATATTTTTTATTTCCTTTTCTAGTCTGATTGATATGGCTAGAACTTCCAAAACTATATTGAATAAAAGTGGTGAAAGTGGACATTCTTTTCTTATTCCTGATCTTAAGGAAAACACTTTTAGCTTGTTCTCACTGTGTATGTTAGCTGTGTGTTTGTCATATATGACCTTTATTATGTTAAAGTATATTCCCTCTATTCCCATTTTGCTGAGAGTTTTTATTATAAATGAATGCTGGATTTTGTCAAATTTTTATTCTTCATCTATTGATATAATCATATGATTTTTATCTTTCAATATGTTAATGTGGAGTATCATACTTATTGATTCGGAAATATTGAGGCAAATTTGTATTCCAGGAATAAACCCAACTTGATCACATTGTATGATCTTTTTAATGTATTGCTAAATTCAATTTGCTAATATTTTGTTGAGAATTTTTGTATGTATGTTCATCAAGGATATTGGTCTATAATTTTAGGGTTTTTTGTTTGTTTGTTTGTTTTTGTTTGTTTGTTTTTTGGTAATGTCTTTGACTGGTGTGGAAATCAAGGTAATGGTGGCTTCATAAAATGAACTTGGGAGACTTCCCTCCTTTCAAATTTTTTTTGGAATAGATTGAGAAAGATAGGTGTTAATTCTTCTTTAAATGGTTGATAAAATTTACCTGTGCAAGCCCTCCAATTGAGTACTTTTGTTTATAGGAAATTTTTTGATTACTGAATCAATTCTGTTAATAGTAATCAGTAACTTCAGATTTCTGTTTCTTCTTGATTCAGCCTTGGAAAATTGAATGTTTGTTTCTAGGAAAGTATCCATTTCTTCCAGATTGTTCAATTTGTTGACATATAAGTGCTCATGGTTTTTTCTTATAATCTTTTGTATTTCTGTGGGATCAGTTGTCACTTTCTATTTTATTTTTAATTTTATTTATTTTGGGTCCTATTTTTAATGAGTCTGGTTAAAGATTTTCAATTGTGACTTTCTCTTTAAAAAACCAACTCTTGTTTTCATCGATCTTCTGAATAATTTTTTAGACTCTATTTCGTTTACTTCCACTTTGATCTTTATTGTTGGCTTCCTTCTAATAACTTTGGGATTTATTTGCTTTTTTTATTTTTTATTTTTAGTTTCTATAAGTGTAGGTTTAGATTGTTTATATGATAATTTTTCATGTTTCTTGAGGTAGGCCTGCATCGCTATAAATTTCCCTCTTAGGACCGCTTTCACTTTGTCCCATAGATTTTGGGTTGTTTTGTTTCTATTTTCATTTGTCTCAAGGTATTTTTTGATATTTTTATCTCATTATTAACTTATTCAGTGTTTAGTAGTATATTATTTAGATTTCATGTGTTTGTGTGTTTTTGTTTTTCTCTTTGTAATTGATTTCTAGTTTCATACCATAGAATTTCAATCTTAAATTTATTGAGACTTGTATTGTGACCTAACATGTGACCTTTCTTGGAAAATATTTCATATGCATTTGAGAAGAATATATATTCTGCTGCTTTGGGGTAAAATGCTTTAAGATATTAACTAAATCTATCTGGTCTAGTGTGTCTTTTAAGGCTACTATTTCCTTGTTAATTTTCTTTCTAAAAGATCTGCACATTCATGTCGATGGAATGTTAAATTTCCCTATTATGACTGTATTAGTGTCAATCTATCTCTTTATGTTGGTTAATATATTTTTTTATACTTTTAGGTGTTTTTATACTGGGTGCATAAATGTTTACTAGGGTTATACCTTCTTATTTGATTAATCACTTCATCAACATGTAATTTTCTTCTTTGTCTCTTTTCATAGTCTTTGGCCTAAACTGTATTATGTCTAATATAAATATTATTATCCCAGCTTTTTTTAATTTTTATTTGCATGAAATATCTTTTTTCAACACTTTACTTTTAGTCTGTGTATCATTCAATCTGAAGTGAGTTTCTTGTAGACAATGTATGCATGAGTCTTGTTTTCTTATACATTCAACTACCTTATGCCTTTTTTGGAGCATTTAATTCATTTATATTTAAAATGATTATTAATAGGTATTTAGTTATTGCTCTTTTATTATTTTATTATTTATATTTACATTCCTTTTTCTCTCTTCTTCTTTCTAAAAAAGTCCCTTTTCATTTCTTATATTGACATGGTAATGATGAACTCCTTTAGCTTTTCCTTGTCTGAGAAGCTCTTTATATCTCTTTCAATTTTAAATAATATCTTTGCTCTGTAGAGTAGTCATGGTTGTGGGTCCTTGGTCCTTGTACTAATCTCTTCTGGCCTGCAAAATTTCTGTTGAGAAATCATTTGACAGTCTCCCTTATAGGTAATTAATTGGCTTTTTCTTTCTGCTTTTAAGATTTTTTTTTTGTCTTTAACTTTTGTCACTTTAATTATGATGTGTTTTGTTGTCATCTTTTTTGGATTCATCTTGTTTGGGACTCTGCACTTCCTACTCTTATATGTTTATTTTTTTCTACAGGTTTTGGAAATTTTATGTTAACTTTTCTTCAAATAGCATCTCAATATTTTGCTCTCTTCTCTGGCACCTCTATGATATAAATTTTGTTACAACTAATGATGTCCTAGAGGTCCTTGAAACTGTCCTAATTTTTATTATTTTTTAATTTTTTTTTCTGTTTTGATTTGGTGTTTTTCTCTTACCTGGTCTTCTGAATCCCTGATTTGATCCTCTATCTTATCTGTTGATTTTAATTAGTGAATTCTTCATTTCTGACTGGTTCTCTCTTATGATATCTATATCCTTTTTTATTCTTATTATCTCTAAAATTTCTCACTGTTTCCTGAACATTCTTATACTCCTTCTTTTAAATTCTGTATCCAGTGGATAGCTTGACTCAATTTTGTTTAGGTTTTTTTCTGGGGAGGGGGAGGGATTCTCCTATTCTTTCATTTGGGACATATTTCTTTGTTTCCTTATTTTGCTTCCTCTCCATGTTTATTTCTATGTATTAGGTACATCTACTACATCTCTACATCTCAACCAGTTGTCCTTATGCAGTTGGTGCCCTATGGGTTCCAGGGGCACAGTCTCCCTGACTGGGTGCTATGAAAGTGTGTCTTTTGTGGGTTTTGTGTGCCTTCCTGCAGTTGAACCTTGATTAATGCTGGCAAATCAGTAGGTAGAACTGAACCTCAGGCTGACTGTCTGTGAGGATTGGCCATGCTTGCATTGTGGAAACTCTTATATCAGGGCTGACCACATGAAGCAAAATTTGCCCCAGCTGACTCTGATGCCCACAGGAACCACCTTTTGGCTATGCCAGTTATGAGACTAATCAGATAGTACTCTGTTGCATTCTGAAGCTGGCCTCCAGCTGTTTTGGTTAGGGGTCCTCTTAGTAGGGACTCCCATGCAGGCTAATGTTATCGTCTGCCTGTGACTGGCCTTGGGCTACCTGGTTGGAACTACAAAGTGATCTGTCATTGGTTGCTGCCTATGCTGGACCTGGAGACAAATGTGAGAAGCCATGCTGCAAATGGAGGCTTGCTGCCACCAGTACCAGGTCTAGGGCAACTCATATCTTAAAGCTCAGGGCACCCTGAGACCTGCTGCTGCCAACAGGCTGCTGGTAAGGCTCAGCTGCTTAAAGAATTGTGGGCAGTATGCAAGTGGGGTGCAGCAGGATATCAGAGAGTCATCAGGTTGGGGCAAGTGGTATTCACCATATAAACTCAGGTTTGACACCAGAGCTGAGTCTGTTGATACTAAGCAATAGGCTCGGAGCATACTAAGGCCAGCCACTGCCTGCCTAGGGCCCACGAATCCCTGAGAATTGTCCAATAAAGATTGTAGCATGGGTTGGGTTTTGCTTCTTGCTCTTTGAAGTGTCTCTTTTAGTGAACAAATTGGGTGGGGTGGGGTCCTAAGTAATCACCAGGGTAGAGCGAGAGAATTTCTCCAGGCCAATGCAGATTCAAATTTGGTTCTGTTTGGGAAAGACTCAAAATAGGAAAAATAGAAGCTGTTTCTTGAACCTTCACGCTGAAACCACGCAACTCAGTCTCTTCCTGTATTCTCTGGTGCCTCTGTTCCACCCCAGAGCCCAGGGGGAGTACCTGAGAGTAAAATAATTTGTGTGTGAGTCCTTTAAGTACAACTGTATTTTCAGCAGCCTTTTGTCTTACCTGGGTAGACTGAACCCCTACTAATTTTCACAGCCAGATGCTGTGGGATCTCCTCTTCTGCCATCTGTGCTCTGGGGTGGGGACACCTGGTGTGGGCTGAGACCTCTCACTTCTCAGGGAGAAATTCCACAGCTGAGATAGCCCTCCAGATTCTCAACCACCACACATGAATGTGGGGCCAGCTCATTCCAAATCTTCACCCCTCCTTCCAGTCTTGACACAGTTTCTCTTTCACATTCTGATTTATAGGAAATCTGTTAAACTTATCTTCAGATGCTTTTTTATGTTAATTAATCTATAATTTAGTTGTAATTTTAATATTGTCATAGGAGGAAACAATCACAGTGTTTCTCAGTCTGCCATCTTGACTCTACTCTCTTTTTTTTATATCTTGGTTAGAGTTTTTATCTCTCCACTTCCATTAACAACGTATCTTGTTCTTATCCACTTTTTCTACTGTGCTTTTAACATACAAATCACAGTTATTTTAATTATGTTTGATAATTCTGACATTGTGTCATGAATATTATTTTAATCTTGTTTTTATTCTTTGCACATTTTTTTGTCTTTTGACATGTCTTGTAATCCTTTTGTTTGTTTGTATGTTAAAGACATACAAACAATGTAATCTTTTCCGAGGTATACTGAGAACTTTTTGTGAGGATATATGCTAATCTGAGCAGAAATTTGGTTGTGTTTAATGTTTACTATAGTTGTAGTTGCCAAAGGCTTCAAATTTCTCTCATATTCTTGATATTTTCTCACCTTTTTAGTTTGATCTTCCCTAAGAAATTTTTTTTCAGAGAGAGTCTGCATTTTTCATCTCATTATGCTATAAAGTGTTATTATTTTACTGGAGTTTTAATGAAATGATGGTAAGGTTTGATGGAAGATGATAATTAAAGTTATAATTAATGTAACCAGTTTTTCTCCAGTGTTAAAGTATTTCTTCCCATATCCTGTACTTTTCTATGGGGCCATAGCACTACCATCTACTTTCTTAAATCTCTAACCTCTGTTGATTATGTCCTTCCACCGTTTAGGTAAAACAGAAAGTCTATAGGAATCTTGCAGGGGATGAATGGCTTTCAGCTAAGTAAGGTAAAGTTCTGACAATGTTGTTTTCAAATGGAGAGTATGCTTTTGTTATGAAGATGGCAATATGTCTGTTTCTCCCAATGATTATACACCTCACACACCTTCAGTCTGGATAACATCTTTCTTGATTTTCATTGTGAGAATTTATTGGGGTAACTGGAGGTAAAGAACATGAAAATGTGGGGGTCCTCCTTAAGACTAGTCCCTAGAAGTTGCTCAATACCATACTAGTCTGTATTCTGTATTCAGCAATTAATCAAAATTACCATTAAAGTGTTTCTATCAGTTTATAGCTCCAAAGCAACTTCTGTTCTAAGCAGTTTTGAGCTACTACACTGAATATAGATGTTTGCCCTCTAACTATAGTTTTCTGGTAGGTCAAAGAAATGTCTGAGATTTTTAGTTTGTTAGCTTTTCTTTCTGTAAGCACATGAGTGATGACCTCTAAGCCCTTCATTCGTCAGATCTGAAGCCCTCTATTAGACTTTACACTTGACTTCATGAGAACAAAAATTATGTGTATTATTATTGCATTTCCAGTAGCTAGCACAATGCCTAGAACATAGAAGATATTTGATAAATATATTAAGACATAATTTATAGGGGGAGGGAAATTGGGAGTTATTGTTTAATAGATATAGAGTTTTAGTTTTACAAGATGAAAAATGTTATAGATGGTGATTATGGTCACAAAGCAATGTGAATCTATTTAATACAACTGAACTGGATACTAAAAAATAGTTAAAATGGTAAAATTTATCTTATGTGTATTTTACCATAATAACAAAAGAAAAAAAAAAAAACAATAAACTTCTAATCATCTTTCCTTCAATTTTTATACAATTAAAAATGTATATATCTATATTGTTAATTATACAAATGATATATATTCATTATAAAAAATTAGGAAACATAATACGGGTAAAAAAGAGTAAGAGATCTTTCAAATTGGTATTAAAGAGGTACAAAAATAAATTTTAAAATAGTCTAAAATAGATTACCAAAGGATGTATGACAGATGCTTTCCTTATACTCTTAGCAACACTGTCATCCTTAGAAAAAAATACTCGTTTGATAAAGTGAAGCAGCCCATTGTTGTTTTAATTTGCATTTCCCTTATTACTAATAATATTTTATGTTTTTTCATGTAGTGAGACTCTTCTACTTTGTGTGTGCTTATTAAAAAAAAATACCTTTCTTTTCCTCTTATTTTGGAATGTGTTTCTTGATTTGTAAAATTCTATTAAGAATATAAACTTTGTCTAGTACATATTAGCAAACATTTTTCCTCATTTCTCTTGTTTTGTTTACAATACATTTTGTCATAAAACACTCTTTATTTTTATGTCAAAAAAAAAAGAAAACTAAACCTTGTTAAAAATAGTAATAATGTATGGATAGAGAATAATTGGAAATACTTAAATCTGCTTGAAAATGTAGAATTCGTTTTATATCAACAAAGAAAAACCTAGCTTCTGAAATTATCGACTTTTGTTTAGCACAATAACAATTACCCACATTACTAAACACATGTTATTAAACAGAAATGAAATACTGCTTTTTTACCAAAACTAATAGTGATATTTTATTTCCTTAAAATTTTATTTTAAGTAAACTTTTGACTAGCACAGCTCCCAGGGTTAGAGGCAACCTCATTATAAGCAATTTACCACACCAATCCCCTGGACATGTGCCATCTCTAAATTAGGAGACAGTTTTGCAATTCACTGAACGTTAAATATAGGAGTGAGTATGCAGCCAATACATACCATTAATCTCTTTACCTTTGATAAGTTATGTTATATAAGTTGTAGATAGAACTCCTATTTTAGAGATCTACAAGACAAAACAGAATTAGGGGTACCAACCCAAGTATAACATTTTTGAATAATTTGAGTAATTTGTGGCCTCTTCCTGCTACATCCAACATGGTCACCAATAACAGAAAATTTAGCTATGTTTATTATACGACAAACAAAATAAAATTTTAGAACACACAGTTTTTTTTTTTTTATTGCATGTATTTTCTATAATATTATTACTCTAGTCTTGCAGAGGTAGAATATATTAGAACAAGAAAGAGAAATAAAGCCAGTTTTTTCTCTTCCAGAATGTCGATATTAAGCTAAATTACTCATATATATCTAATTTAGGGAAAGTAAAGAGTGAATAAAATCCCAAACTCCTAGGGAACCAAGAATCAGCCTGAGATACCATGGATTTTTGAGTAAGTATGTGTTAGTTCAATCCTGGCTGTGTATGACATTAGTGGTTTTTGTTTTGTTTTGTTTTGTTTTGTTTTCTCATCTTGAAAATGAAATAGTTCTCAAAAATGCTTTAAAAATTAAAAGGCATATATATTGTTCAACTACCCAAAAGAGTATTTGCAAATAATAGGCACTAGATGACTCATAGTTGATTAATAATCCCAATCAAATTTAGGGTGGGACTGGATTAGAGAAGAAAAAATGAAGAGAAGCAAAGTAAGAAACATCTAGGGCAAACAATTGTATTGAAATGTGTTCTTTTAAGCTTTATTATTCTTCAGTTATATCCCCTATGATTTCCAAGCAAGATTAACGGTGAACATCAATCCCGAATTATTTAAACTAATGTGGTCCTAGAAAGCTATGTTTTCAAATGGCAAGTACACACATGGAACTTTTAATTTCAGCAAATTATTTAATATTTTTTTTGGTAAAATAAATATTTTCCCCAAATACTGCTTAGCTTTTTGGAATTGTTACTCAGTAAGGTTCTATAAAAAGAAATGGACACATACACATGCAGACATATAAATTCATACATGTGTGAACACAGATGCATGCATATTTATCCATACTAATCAGATTATGAAAAAAATATTGGTGTTTACCTGCTTCTTCAGAACTTTTGAGCTAATTTCTATCAATTAATGTTTTCTACCACCAAGAATTCCCAATGATTAAAATGAATAATTTTGGACAATTTTCTTGTATCTGACTAAGTGACTTTGTCTTAAAGGTAGAGAAAAACCTTATGAAAATCTTGGCTCACATCTTACAACATTATATGAAAGAATGCCATGCATAGAGGCTCTAATCCTAGGTGTGTGCTGATAGTGCTAATGAAATTACTATAACTGGTTGTTATAAAATGGTTTTTCCCTCACTGAGAAATCTGATCTAAAGGGGAAAATTATCCTTTCTGGATTTAGAACAGGTTTTATTCACAGTTGGCATACATTTGAGATATCTAAATCCATTCTTTTAAATCACTTAGCAAAATACCTCCAAACTAAATTTATTTCCAAAATGATTTAATAAAACTACTGCTGAAAGGACAACATATTGTTATTGGTCATTTACAATAGAAAATCTCTAAACTGAATACTGTACTGAGTCAATCTATACTCCGTAAACCTTATACACTGGTGTTAATGGAATCCTGAATACTCTTTGCTAGGAAATCCTTGTCTAATATGGCTGCCTCATACTCCTCCTATAGAATGTGGTTCTTTCTATTTTTTTTTTGTGATTTATATAATTAAATTAATATTTTATGAACAAATCTTAAATGAGTGAAATAAAAGAGAGATCCTTATTTTCTTCTGTAGTTCTCTCTACCTGTTTCTCTGTATCTCTTTCTTTTATTTTTTAATTTTTATGTTGCAAAAACTGAGTCAAATTACTGGCAAAGTATTGATTACATAGATTGGACAGAAAGTTGCTGTCTGTATTTCTTTATGGGGTAGAATATATTTTAGTCTTATTTTTTGTGGGGTTTTTTTTTTTTGGTATTTCTTTTATTCAATGTAATGTCTTCAAAACAAAAACTGAATGAGTTAATTACCATGAGATCTACCCTATAGAAATACTTAAGGAAGTTTTTTAGCTTGAAATAAAAGGATGCAAGACAAGAACTCAATATAAAGGTATAAAGATCTATGATAAAAACAAATACTTAGACAAGTAAAAAAGTGAATATTATTACAGCTTTCTTTTGTAATTCCATCTTTTATTTACCATAGAACTTAAAATAAAATATGTAAATAAATTATAAATTAATGTTATTGGGCACACAATATATAAGAATGTAATTTGTGATACCAATAACACATAGAGATAGATTGTAGCTAAATATAAGTATTGTTTTTGTATGCAATTGAAGTTAAATTAGTATCAATTCAAATAAATTTCTATAACTTTAAAATGTTATATGTAATCCCTGTAGTAGCCAGGAAGAGTATCTATAGAATGTACACGGAATAAAATAAGAAGGGAATTAAAGTGTGTCACTGTAATAAACAAACAAACAAACAAACAAATAAATGACTAAACAATAAAAAAAGCAATAATGGATTAGTGAAGAACAAAAACTGTAAAACATACATAAAACAAAAACCAAAAATAGAAGTAATTCCTGCTGTATTAGTAATTGCTTGAAGTGTAAATGTATTTTTTGGAATTAAAATATAAGGATTGGTAGAATAGACAAATATGTGTTACCTATTTGCTGTCTATAAGAGGCTTCTTGATTGATAGATAGATAGATAGATAGATAGATATAGATAGATAGATATATAGATAGGTAGATCAAAATAGATCTAAAGAGATAAAATAGGCTAAAAGTGAAAGGACAGAAAAAGATATTTCATGTAAATAGTAACCCAAATACAGTTATGGTGATTATTAAATAAAATAGACTTTGCATTAAAAATTTTTGAAGACAAAAAAAAAAAAGACCAATATATTGATAAAAGCATAAATTCATTAAGAAGATATAACAATTATAAACATATATGCATCAAATATCAGGGTCCCCAAAATACATGAAGCAAACACTGACAGAATTGAAGGGAGAAATAAGAGTTGTACAGTAATAGAAACTTTAATGCACCCCTTTTGATAATAGGTAGTAAAAGAATAGCAAACTAAACCCCAAAATGGCAGAAAAATCTTTAGTGATCACAATGAAATGGAGCTAAAACTCAATAGCAGAAAACTGGATAAGTCACAAATATACAGAAATTAAACAACACATCTTAAACACCATTTTGGTCAAAGAAATCATGAAGAAAATTGAAATATACTTGGAGACAAATAAAAGTGAAAACACAACATAACACAATTTATAATTTACAAAATGCAGTGAGAGCAGTGACAAGAAGGGAATATTTATCTGTAAATGCATACATTAAACCTAAATTTACATTTTAATCAACTAGTAAAAGAATAACCAACTAAGCCGCAAAATAGCAGAAGAAAGAAAATAATAAAGCTAGAGCAGGTAAATTATATAGAGATTAGAAAAACAATAGAGAAAAATAAATTAAACTAGATTTTTTCTTAAAGAGATAAAAATTTAAAAAAAGTATTAGCTAGATTGGCGATGAAAATAGAAAACTCAAATTTCTAAAATCAGAAATGAAAATGAACATATTATTACTAAACTTACAGAAATAAATATTGTTAGCATTCTATAAAAAAATTTACCTCAATAAATTGAATAGCCAGATGAAATAAACAAATTCTCCTCCCAAAAAGTACTCAAACTAAGCTATAATAAATAGAAAATATTAAAGGATCTATAACTAGCAATAAAATTAAATCAGTAATAATAATATTAAAAATCTACCAAAAATAAAACCTTTGGATAAAATGGCTTCAATGGTGAGTTCTAATAAACATTTAAACAATTAACAACTATTCTCAAATTCTTCCAAAGTGTTAAATGGAATGGAATACTTTCTAACTCCTTCTATGAGTACTACATTACTGAATTACTTTGATTCTAGATCTAAACAAGAATATTCCATTTAAAAAATAAAAACAACTACAGACCAATGTCCCTTAAAAATATTGTTGTAAAATTCTCAATTAAATGTTAGTATATCAAATTTGGACTCAGTAGTGTTTTATAAGAATTATTATACACCATAACCATGCTGTATTTATTCCTATAATGCAGGGATGGTTCAACATTAGAAAATGAATACATGTACTATACTACATGAATGGAATGAAAGAAGATCTCATATAACATTCTCTATTGATGTAGAAAAATAATTTGATGAAACCTTTTATCAATAAAAAAACACTGAACAAACTAGGAATAGAAAGAAAATAACCAAACATTGTAATGATCACATGTGAAAAAACAGCAAGCAGCTAGTATGATGTACAATGGTAAAAATTTCCCCAAGTTTGGGAACGAGACAAGAATGCTCACTTTTACCACTCTTGTTCAACATAGTATTGAATTTTTTAGCCAAAGAAATTAGCCAAGAGAGAGAGAAAGAGAGAGAGAGAGAGAGAGAGACAGAGAAACAGAGAGAGAGAGACAGACACAGAGAGACAGAGGGAGAGAGACAGATCCAAAACAGAAGTAAATATGTTTTCAGATAACCACATCTCATATGTAGGAAACCTTAAATATTCTAAAAAAAAATTGTTTGCGCTAATAAAAAAATTCAGCTAAATTAGTAGATACAAAATAAATCATAAAAGTCCATTCCATTTCAAATGCTAACAATAAATATTTCGAAAAGAAAATTAAAAATACAATTACCTTTATAATAGAACCAAATAGAACAAAATATTTAGAAATAAATTTAACCAAGAAAGATAGACTTGTATACTAAAAATTATAAATAATTGCTGAAAAAATTGAAGAAAAATAAATGGAAAGGTTTACTGGATTCATGAATTAGAAGATCTAATACTGTTATGATGAAATTACTGCTCAATGTCATCTATACATTCAATGCAACCTTTATCAAAATCTCAATAGCATTTCTTACATATTAAAAACAAATTATAAAATTCATTTGGAATCTCAAGGAATGTGGAGTAACCAAAACAAACTGGCAAAAGAAGAACTAATTTAGAGGACTCATACTTTCTGGTTTTAAAACTTATTAGAAAGCTACAGTAGTCAAAACAGTGTGACACTGGGATAAGATTACATATGTATTTAATCTTTATATATATGTATATATAAATTACATATATACACTTATGTATATATTTATGGATATAATCATATGTGTGTGTGTGTGTGTGTGTGTGTGTGTGTGTGTGTCAAATAAATAGAATAGGAAGCCCAGAAGTAAATCCTCACATATATGGGCAAATGATTTTCTGATGCCAAGACTGTTCAATGGGAAAAGAGCAATCTTCAACAGTGGTGCTTAGAAAACTGGATATTCACATGGAAAATAATAAATCTGAACCTTTACTTGAGGCAAACAGAAAACTTAACTGAAAATAGAGCAAAGTAAAAGTATATAACTCTTATGCCTAAACATAGGGGAAAATTTTTATGACATTAGACTTGACAATGATTTCATGCATATGACACCAAAAGTACAGGGAATAACAACAACAACAAAAAACTAAGATAAATTGGACTTCATCAAAACTTTTTTTTTAAATTGTGCATCCAAGGGCACTACCAATATTGGAAAATGGCAACCTGTGGAATACAAGAAAATATTTTTGAATTATATACACAATAAAGATTATTATCCAAACTATATAAAACTACTAAAAGTCAACACTACAAAACAAAAAACCCAAATTAAAAAAGGAGCAAAGTGCTTAAATAGACATTTATCAAAACAAGATATGCAAATGACCAATAGGCTCATAAAGAGTTGCTCAACATTACTGGTTATTAGGTAAATGCAAATAAAAACTGCAATACAATATCATTATTATGTCTATTATCAACAAAACAATAAGAGTTAATGAGGATATGAAGAAATTGACACATTTTTGTAGATGCAGTTTAGTTGTTTTTCAAAAACAAAGACCTAGAGTTACCATATAAATCAGCAATTCCACTAATAGGTGTACACTTAAAGAGATTGATAAAGACTTGATCAGTTACGTGTATATCAATATGTGTAACAGAATTATTCACAACAGCCAAAAGTTGGAAACAACCCAAATGCCCATGAACAAAAGAATAGATAAACAAGATGTGATATACGCATATAATAAAATATCATTGAGCCTTATAAAAGTATAAAATTTTTATAGATGCTATAACATATAAGAATATTAAAAACATTTGCTAGGTGAATTAAGCTAATCAAAAAAATGAATATTGTATGTCTCCACTTATATGAGATACCTAAAGGTAAATGTATAGATACAGAAATTGAATAGAGGTTGCAAGGTCTGGGGAGGACAGAGAGATTATGGAGGTATTATTTAATTGGTACAGAGTTTCTGCTTGGTATAATGAAAATGTTCTGGAAATAGATAGTAGTCATGGATGCACAACATTATGAATGTATATTTACCCGTTGCAGAAGAGTTCCAGATTGATATGATAAAGTATAAAAAAAGCCCTGTGGTGGGAAAATACCATGGACAGGAGTTCGGTCTGGCTTGGATGGCAAGGAGGAATAAGGGCACATGAGTGAGGTTAAAAAAAAAAAAAAGATAGGTAGATGCCAGATCTTTCAGTATTTTTAGAGCATAATAGGGTCTTTGAGTTTATCCTAAATGAGAACAAAAATTTTAAATGGTTTTGAGCAAATATCATAATAAAATAAATGTTTTAAAATAATGTGCTATCCTAACAAACAAAAGCCCAAGACCAGATGGTTTCACAAGTGAATTCTACCAAATGTTTGAAGAAAAATTAATACCTATCTATTAATTTGCATACTATTCCAAAAAATTGAAGAGAAGGGAAGGTGTCCAAACTCATTTTATGAGAATGGCATTACTCTAGTACCAAAACCAAAAACTTTACAAAAAAAAAAAAAAAGGAAATTAAGAACAACATTCCTGATAAATATAGTTGCAAAATTATTCAGCAAAATATTAGCAAACTAAATTTAGAAAGACATTACAAACTTAATTCACCATGATCAAGTGTGATTTATTCCAGAGATGCAAAGATAGTTTTATATCCACACATTAATTAACATTATACACTACATAAACAAAGTGGAGGATAAAAACATGATAATTTTAATAGATGCAGAAAAAAATTTCGACATAATTCAAAATCCATTTATGCTGTAGGAGAAACACAATAAAGACCATATACGACAAACTCACAGCTAAAATCATACTCAGTGTTGGAAAGCTAAAAGCTTTTTCTCTAAAATATAAGACAAGAAAGCCCACTCTCACCATTCATATTCAACACAGTATTGAAAGTCCTAATCAATACGATCATACATACATACATACATACATGATAAAAGATATCTAAATTGGAAAGAATTAAAACTGTCATTTTGCAGACGACATAATACCATATACAGTGAACCCTAAAGATTCCAGCAAATGATTATTAGAACTGATAAATAAATTTGGTAAAGTAATAGAATACAAAATTAATAGTCAGAAATTAGTTGCATTATTATATATCAATGACAAACTAATAGAAAGAAAAATTAAGAAATCACTTAGTTGCAGAGAATCAAACATCAGAGAATAAATTTAACCAAGTAAGTAAAAGACTTGTACTCTGAAACCATAACAGAATGATGAAAGAAACTGAAGAAGACATAGGTAAATGGAAGGATATACCATGTTCATAGGCTGGAAGAAATAATAGTGTTAAAATTTCCATACTACCCAGCACAATCTACAGATTCAATGCAATTCTTATCAAAAAACCAAAGGCATTTTCCACAGAACTTGAAGAAATAATTCTAACTTGTAGGAGACCACAAAATGTGCTTAAGAGCCAATGAAATCTTGAGAAAGAGAGTAAATTTGGAGTAATCACACTCTCTGATTAAAAGTATATTATACAAATAACTGTATTTAATGTCAGTTGGGTGCTAGATTTATTGGGGTGATCACTTTCAAGTTATATAAATGTCTACTCACACTGTTGTACATTTGAAACTAATATAATGTTGTGTGCCAATTATAATTTAAAAATAAAAATTACTAAATCTATATTTTAAAAATATCACAATCAAAATAATATAGTAATGACACAAAAACAGACACATCGATCAACAGAACAGAATAGAGAGCCCAGAAGTAAGCTCATGATTATATGGTCAATTAATCTATGAGAAAGGAGGAAGGAACATACAATGAAAAAAGTTTGTTCAGTGAGTAGTGTTGGGAAAACTGGACAAATACATGCAAAAAATGAAAGAGACTACTTTCTTACTCCATATGCAAAAATAAACTCAAAATGAATTAGAAGAAACATAGAAACATATTTTGGATAAGTCTCCTTGGGCGAAGAAAAGAAAAGCAAACATAAACAAATAGGACTATATTGGACTAAAAAAATTTGCTTAGCAAAGAAAACTCTTAATAAAAGGAAAAGGCATCCTATTGAAAGGGAAAATATATTTGCAAATAATATATTCAATGAGTGATTAATACCAAAATATATGTGGAACTCATCCAACACAACCTCAAAAACATCAAAAGAAAGAAAGAAAAGAAAAAAGGAAAAAAGAGAGATAAAGGGAGGGAGAGAGGGAGAGGGAGAGGGAGAGGGAAAGGTGAGGGATAGGGAGAGAGAGAGAGAGAGAGAGCGAGAGCGAGAGCGCGAGAGCGAGAGCGAGAGCGAGAGCGCGAGAGCGCGCGAGAGCGAGAGAGAGAGGAAGAAAGAAAGAAAGAAAGAAAGAAAGAGAGAGAGAGAGAGAGAGAGAGAGAGAGAGAGAAAGAAAGAAAGAAAGAAAGAAAGAAAGAAAGAAAGAAAGAAAGAAAGAAAGAAAGAAAGAAAGAAAGAAAGAAAGAAAGAAAAGAGAATCCTATTAAAAATGGACAGAGAACCTGAACAGATATTTCTCCAAACAAAACATGCAGATGTCAAACAGATGCATGGAAAGATGCACAATGTCACTAACTGTCTGGGAAAGGCAAATCAGAATCATAATGAACAAATAAAACACTCATACCTGTCAGAATGATAATTATCAAAAAATACAACAATTAATATCCGTAAGAATGTGGATAAAAGAAAATTTGTGTACTGTTGGTAGAATTGTAGATTAGTGTAGGCACTATGGAAAAAATAAGAGGATTTCTCAAGAAGTTAAAAATAGAACTACCATTTAGACTCAGTGATTCTACTTCTGCATATTTATCTGAAGAAAACAAAGAGAATAATTTGAAAAAAATATATACACTCCTATGTTCATTGCAGCACTGTTTACAATACTCCAAATATGGAATTATACTTAGGTACCTATTGCTAGACATTTGGATAAAGAAGATATGATATATATTTTTTCTATTACTGAGTAATATTCGATTATATACATATATATATATTCCATTATATAAATATGTGTGTATATGTGTGTGTATTCCATTATATACATATTATAATGGAATATTACTCAATCATAGAACAAAATAAAATCTTGCCATTTGGAACAACAATGAGGGATCTAGCAGGTTTTATAGTAAGTTATATAAGTCAGACAGAGAAAGACAAATATGGTATGATTTTACTTGTACGTGAAATCTAAAACTTAAAATAAATTAGCAAACAAAACAGAAACAAACTCATAAATCAAAAAAAGAAACTTATGGTTGCCAGAAGGCATTGGGGGATTGGGGAAAAAAGTGAAGAAAAGTATAATCTTTTAATTATAAAATAAGTCACAGGAAAATAATGTACAGCATAGGGAATAGAGTCAATAATATCATAACTATATATAATGACAGATAGTTATTAGACTTATTGTGGTGATTACTTTGTAAGGTATATGAATGTTGAATCACTATGTTGCACAGTTAAAATTAATATTATATTTATATTAATTATAATTAAAAACAATTAAAGACATAACAGTGCTAGAACATATGATGAGAATAAAGTGTAGAGTGGCCATGTTGGGAACAGAAAGATAAGTGTCAGTGTTATTGGCAGCAATCCAGGCAAGGTGTGACAGAGGCTTGAATTAGAAAAGATGAGGAGAAGTTGGCAGGTGTAGGAAATATTTTGAAGGTAAAGCTAACAGGATTTGCTGAGGGATTTTATGTATGGTAGGAGAGAAGAAAATAAATCAAAATGATTTCAGGTTTTTTGGCTTTATACAGCTGGTAAACCAGAGTTATTCTTCACCAAATTGGGGAATACTGATAAAATAGAACTTTTGAAGGATCCCACAACTTGTAAAATATGATCTACTGATGCTTATGGATTCCAAACAATCATAAGCATCAGTAGATCATATTTTATAAGTTGTGGGATTCTTCAAAAGTTCCATCTTAGTCACAGTTCCTGGGTAGCCTCTCTATGGTTCACAGTGACCTCCACAGCTTTGCAAATTTCAACGAACTTCTCAGGAGCTTTATACGAGCTATCTTGTTAGTGAGGAGTCTGCCACTTTTTTTGGAGGGAAAAAAAAAATAAAAGAAAATCATCCAGAAGGCAGTACACATTACCTGGAAGCTGTGGCAATTGACAACAGCAAGTAAGGTAGGTAAGCTTTCTGTAGCATACAGGGTGCTAATTTAAGTTCTGAGATACTCTGTATGCAATTGAAACATGGGAATGTGACTATATATGTAGGTTTGACACAGAAACCAAGGCAGGCTCTCTGTGTCAGGACTCAGTGAACTTTGACTGCAGGTAAGGAGATCAATCAACCAAGTGGAGGTTTAGGGATAGAATTCAAAACAGGTATAAGTTCTGAATGGAAGAGGACAAGTATTACTATGGGGAAGGGAATGATAAAAGACAACTATGGCCAAGGGAAGAGCTTTGGAGTTCTGACTTTACAAGGATCCCTAACCTCACTAAAGAAAGAAATCCAATGTGGCTCTTCATTATCCATTTCCTAGCCTCATTTCTCAGGTGTTTAGGAAACTCTGTGGTTAAATAAACCTGACAGTGGACCTGAGATGAAAACGATATGAAATATATGTCCATGGGAAGAGAAATCATAGTTGTCTGGCTGACAGAAGGTTTAAAGGAGATCTTGGGAATGAGAAGTAAGGGAACAGTGTAATCCCTGCATCCCCCAAAAGCAAAGAATTAAAACTTGAATATAAAAAATGGATTTTTGTATTAATTAATTACTATGTGTTTTATTTTTACCTAACAATAATTGTAATAAATCACAGGATTTTTATCTATTTGACCCATTGATAAAGGTAAGTCCCTTCTTAAATATTCATTGCAGTTTAGACTTCTCAGTTATAATGGTTAATGCTTTGTTCTTTTGTTTTTACATTGTGCAGGTGATCCACCTACCTTCATTAGTTATATTTATGTTTTATTTATAATTGGGTGTTTATATTCTTATCTGTAGAAAGCAGATAGTGTGCATGCAGCTAGTGAACTCTCCATTGCAGATTCATCTTAATTCCTTTCCCTAGAAATAAACAGCATAGTGTTATTAGTGACAATAGCATGCACTTGCCATTCTCTGCACGAACCCCAGTATTTAGAAGGGATGCTATCTTACAGTGGCTGATGGGATTGAAACCTAAGATCACCATACAACTAACCCCCAGGGAAACCTGCTATGTAAAATGCCAGTATGTTTGTGAAAATGCCATAGATGATCTTTCTAATGACAAAGGAAATAAGAAAGTGGGCACAGCCATTGAGGTTATACAGCTATGTCTGATCTAATGCCTGACTATGTTCCTGTATTAACCAGTAAAGATTCAACTTTACATATCCTACCGCTGGGTATATTTTCACCTTATTTGCCTCAACAATATTTTTCCCTCCACCAGACATGAAGTTAGTCAGCACCATTCATTGAGTTTCCACAGTATATACAGAAACTTGAAGTGATGTATGAGTGTTAATCATGGCAGGCCCCTTTGAAGGAGGTACTGAATAAATTATTACTTAATTAAAGCTCAAATCAAAGCTGATAGCAAAATAAATGTCTGAGCAGTTGAACAGTCCCTGCCTGAATCAATTGGACTATAATTATATGAAGCCATGAGCAAAACACTTCACGGGATCATGGATGCCTCTAAGAGTGACTAGTCTCAACTAATAGCTATTGTAAATTACGGGATGGTGTTAGCTATTAAGATGAAGGCATTCCTGTAGTGGAGAGTGAAGTTTTGTGAAAACAGTTCCCAATACTGGTCAAAGTGAAAATAAATTGTCTTCTAAATGCATCATGAATGAAGTCTTGAACAGTCACTTTGAGTTCCCTCATTGTTACCATGTGATACTGCCTAATGAAAAGATGCATAGTGAAGTAATGATTCCAGGTGGAAAGGGAAGCAAGCTTGGAGTCACACAAATATAAATTAGAATACGGGCTTTGCTATGTAATTGCAGTGTGATCTTGGGTAAGCTACTTAAATGTTCTAATCGCTAGTTTTCACATCTGTAAAGAACATATATAAAATATGTTGACATGAGTTTCTAAAATTGGAGATAGAACATGTAAAGCACATATGTTAGGCTCTAAATACATGAATGAGGTTGATTTCTATCAATTTTGTAAATAATATTATCTATTGCTAAAATAGTCTAAAATTATTACAAAGTTTTATTATAGTAAAATTTTAGAGTTTGGAGAGCTTATTTAGAACAGCACCTAGTGTTAACAGTTTAACTAATGTGCTTTAATGAAGTCCATATTTGCAACAACATGGATGAATCTTGAGATTATCATGCTAAGCAAAATAAATCAGACAGAAAAAATAAAGACCTTCACTCAAATACGGGATATAAAACTGAAAGCAACAAACGAACAAGATAAGCAAATAGAGAGTCATGGACATGGACAACAGTTTAGTGGTTATCAGAGGGAGGAGGAGGTAGGTGGGAGGTAGATAAGTTATGCTTGGGGTCAAATATATGGTGATGGAAGGAAATTTGACTTTGGGTGGTGAACACACAATGCAGTATGAAGATGATGGATTATTGAATTCTACACTTGAAACCTGTATAATATTAATCAATGTCACCCCAATAAATTGAATAAAAAAGCAAATTATATTAACATTTATGTTTTTTAAATTAAGATTTTATTTTTAGAACAGTTTTAGGTTCACAGGAAAATTGAGTGGGATACACAGAGGTTTCCCACATACTTCATGACCCCACATTTGCAGTCTCCCCAGTTGTCAACATCCCCCACCCAAGTGGTACATTTGTTACAATTGATGAACTTACACTGACATGTCATTATCACAAAAAGTCCATAATTTACACTACAGTTCACTTTTGGTGATGTACAGTCCATGGATTTGGACAAATGTGTAATGACATGTACCTATCATTATGGTATCATATAGAATAGTTTCACTGCCCTAAAAATCCTGTGTTCCATCTATTTATCTTTCCCTTCCCACTCACACGCTACCTCAGGCAACTACTAATCTTTTAACTGTCTCCATAGTTTTGCCTTCTCTAGAATATCATGTAGTCGGAATCATATAATATGTAGCCTTTTCTGATTGACTTTTTTAATTTAGTATTTAAAGTAAGTTGCGTTGCTATGCAATTTTATTAAAGATTTATTAAAATGATTGAATCTAAGTACCCTCAAACAAACAAAAAGACCATAGTTTGATATCCAAATACACTACTTTAACTTTATAAATATACATAATGATTATCTTCACAGGTAATTATCATCAAATTGTTGTCAATTGCCATAATCACTGAAATTAACAGCTTAATAATTTACTTAATATATATGTCATAGTATTTTTTTATTGTTAAACATTCAGTTTATCTCTAATTTTATACTATTACCAATAACATTATCAATACTTATGAGGTTTTTAATAATTAAATATTTGTTGATATAAATGAATATATATGTTTTTTGTATGGAAAAGAATCATGTACTTAAACTACCCTTTTCTGGGCACACATTAGCTTAGATTACAAACTCTGTCTGTTGGAACCAGTGAAAATGTTGAAGATGGGACTCATCTTCAAGAATAATTTTTTTGCTGCTTATGTCATTCTCTTCACAGCTCCTCTATGTCTATATGAAAAATTCACACTCAAAAATTCCTGGTCTTCTGTCTCTCTTATGATTTAACCCAGAGCTATGTTTCCAGTGATATGTCTAGCTTAAAAATGATGGTTGACCCCAAAGATATTTTCAACTTTGATTTTTCAATGGTCAGTTTTGTAGAAATGCTTTGACGGTTTTTCTTTATTTAACATTTTTCCCATATGATATTTTAAATATTTTTCTAGATTCTTAAGTTTTTATTACATAAATACTAAATCCTTTTAGTTAAAAAGGGCAAGAACATACATTCCTATTTATTCTTCACCTTTAGGAAGGATCTTGTAACCTAGGAGAGCACATACACGTTACCAAATATGTTAAAATTTTCAATTTTCTCCAAGATTGAGAAAATTCAGTAGGCTTCTCTCCTTTGTGTACTGTAGGACACAACAGTCTTAGTTTGAGAACATTGCAGAAAGCAGGTCAAGCATGGACTACCTTTAAATTTCACCAGAGATGTCAGATTCTGGGCAGCCTGCTTATTATGGCTGCTTATAATTATGCTTGTGTCCAGGAATACAATAAAAATATTTTCCAAAAACCACTCTCCACAAAATTTGGTGACGTTTGCTTGTAGTCTAAGATAAACCTCACTTTAATTTACCTAGTCAAATTAAGATTAACAATAATAATTGACCAAATAAATAATCTAGAAATATTTTTTCTTAAAATCTTCAAAATGGCAACTTTCACAAACTGCTTTCTCTAGTTAACATATCTTTCTACTTTCCTCCTAATGTGATATAGTATTAAAAGTAGAGTTTTTCAAATGAAATTCTTCAGAATGCCTTTATTCATGGGAAAGCTTTCTGCCAATGTAGAAATGATGCTTTGCGTTTCAGGAACAAGGGGACAAGGGGTTAGTGGAATTAGAACATCTTGTACATTTTCTAAAATATGAAAAGATTCCAAATTGATGTCTTATCATACAATTGTGTTCATAGTAATCAGGCCACAATATGGAATCATTGAAATTTACCCAATTATACCATAAAATGAAACTACTGAATATACATCTCCATCATTATTATTGTGTTTTATTAGGAAAAAGAATTGTTTATTTCTAGGTGAAGTAATTTTTGTTCAGGAAATTTGTTCAATCAAAAACAAACCAACCCCTAGCATTAGATAACCTAGAATTCATACTGCAACAGTTTCAACATATGTACTTTTTTTTTTTTGTACCTAGTTACTTTAAGTAAGTTTATAGTCCAAAGCAATTAATGTATTATAGGATTGACCTTTTAAGAAATCATGATATAAGAGAGATGTATAGGGACACATGTCAAAAATTAAATATAATTAAATATCTAGAAACCATAGAATTTTAGACAAATTATTTTTTCTTTCTTTTTTAAATGTATTTATTTTTGTTATTTATTGGGGTGACATTGGTTAATAAAATTATATAGGTTTCAAGTGTACAATTCAATAATATGTCATCCGTATATTGCATTTTGTTAACCACCCAAAGTCAAATCTATTTTTATCACCATATATTTGACCCCCTTTATACTTGTCTACTTCCCCCTTACCACCTTTCCCTCTGGTAACCACTAAAGTGTTGTCTGTGCATGTGATTTTTATTTGTTTGTCTTGTTTATTTGTTACTTTCAATTTTATATCCCACATATGAGTAGATAAATCATTGATACTGGATTTTATACATACTAATAAAAAAGTTATGTTCATTAAGAAAAATTATATAGTCATTAAAATTTTTCTTTATGGTGAGATACTTTAATTTAGATTAGGGAGCACTTGGGAAGATTTTATCATAGTTTAATTAAAGTTGTTAATAACCAAAACCTATCACTTCGCAAATTTCTCTAAGATATAAGGTAAAGAAAAGTGGTAAAAGTGATGAGTGGACATACAATGTATGAAAGAAGGACTCTTATAGCATGGCCTGTACTTTGTCACTTCTGTATTTAGCACTTTCATGCAGAAGCTAGAAGAATATACAGAAACATTGAAAAGAAAAATACTATAGTAAAATGTGTTTAAAAAATTATCGGAATAATCAAAATAAAAGTAAAAATATGTCACAATGGGTTATAAGACTCATTTGTCATCCCAATGAATTATTTTTAATAATTATTATTGAATTAAATCTAATAGTAAGAAAATAGTTCTCTGGGTTGGTATAAAATTGAACTAGAAATAAAAATATCATTTTTAATATATAAAACTGGTAAAGTCATTGACCAAAGGGCTGTAAACTGTAATTGATTTACAAGTAAGGAAATAGATTGGTATGAAACCCAATAAAAATGCTGAAAAGTTCATAAAGATTCAGACTTGGGAAAAGCTTGTGAAGAAGTAGATGACTCCCCTTTCTTTTGTCTCTGCAGCAACAAAAAAAGGACATGTAAAAATAGATAGCCTTGTTCACTATTGGAACATATAGAAGGGTGATATTCAGATGACACTACTTTTAAGGAAGGACAGGGCTGAAGTTTCCTTTCTATGAAGACAGAAAGTAATTGAAAGATGTTCTGCATTCCATAAGCTTACTAGAGTCTGAAATCGATAGAGGAGGCTGAGATATCAGGAGAATGTACCACTCAGATCCAGGGAATGATAGAGCTATAGGAGTGGTGGACTCTGAAACCAAGGAGAATATTGCTTCCATGGTAGAAATGTGCTGCCCAGGTGAGCAGGGAGCATTACTTCGATCAATGCCAGTCATATTTAAGGGGGATTATATCTTGGAGCCCTACCGAATGGATGACTACATCTAAGATGAAGGTATCATTATGGCTCTTAATTAATGTCCTTGTCCTTAACATGTCAGAGGACAGTATTAGGAAAGGGTTGTAGATTCAAGAGGAGACATCTAAATGTAAATACAAAGTTTCAAAGACAATTATACTTATTTTGTTTTAGGAACAGACACTAAAGCTTAGTTATCTCATTTCAGGTAGATGAATAAAAAGAGAGAAAAATAATAATAATAAACCCAAGGAAATCTTTTATTATGCCAATAAAAAAACATAATAAAAAGCAGAAGTACATGTTTTTTAACAGATTCACTGTAGAGAAGAGAAGTAAACTTTAAACAGCATCTGCTCTCAATCTTAGTCAATATATGGAGTATGGATTCTATAAAATGAGAAATGGGATAGGGTGACAGTGTGAGATGAAAAATTAATTGAAAGGCAAGAGGAAATTTAAAATAAAAAACTGGGTAATGTAAAGAATTAATGCTATAAAATCAAATATGCATCAACAATTACAAATAATACATACTAAATATAAGGAAAAGGATCATTCAAAAAGCAAATTAGTGACATAATGAACATTGTGTGTGCATTTGTTTGCCCTATCAAAAAGCCCCCTTTAAATTTGGGGATATCTCAAAATGAGAGAAAGGTAAAGGCCTGCTCTCCTTGAAGAAGGTTTACATTTTCTCCTTTGTCTCTTTGACTCTTATTAGGGTTATGTGGCTGAATGTTGGACAAGTAGATAGCACAATTCTAGAATTTGAATGAAATACCATTCTACAGAAAATCAGGGATTCATCTAAGAAAGGCTTCTAATTAATCCAACATTCAGGAGTGTGGCAGGGAGGATTCTGAAGAACAGAGTCCCAGAGGACACTGTTGATGGTCCAGAAGAAGTGGCAATAGTGATGCAGGTTAGTGTCCAGTGGCTGTGGTAACTGTGCAGTGCCTGAGGTATACAGTTCCCAGTGACACTTTGTCTGTGCCTTGGCACCATCTGTTCCTGACAACTCTGTCTAGTTCTGCAGTTCATTTACTGCTTCAGGGAGAGATGTAAATATTTGAATATGCTTTCTATAAATGTCTTTCTGCTGAGTTCTGTGAAAGTTCATTTTTGTTGTCTAAAACCAAGAAATTCAACTGATTCATGTAATTTTGAGGATCAACTTTCTCAGAAAGTTATGGAAACATACAAAGATAAAATGATGTTGGAAATAAAGGAGAGGAAAAGAATACCAAATGTTCCTGAAGAGATAAGAAACACCAAAATAAGAACAGTAATCAATAATGCAATATGATAAGGCTTTTTTAGACTAAAATGTAATTTGAGAATTTATGTATTGAAAAAGCTCACAAGGTACCAAAAAAATTACTTAGAAGGTACAAGTATTTATAAAACATTTCCTCAAAGAATACTTTGTTTATGAATGTGGTAGAAGTGACAGGAAACAAGGGTTTGAGTATTCAAATGAGTTCAAAGGGCATTGGAGAGAGCAGAATTCACAAGTATTCCTAACTACAGGGCTTCTCAGAGACTTGACATGTGCACCACAGTTCTTTAGGAAGAATGATACGGTATATTCCATTTACCAAATTATTGGATCATGAAGACTCTTTTCAAATATATCTCTTGGGTATACTGTTTTACTGAAAATAGCAACAAATGCTAAAGCAGATATACCCTGGTGAAAATGATAATCATTAAGGTTAAGTAATGAGTTCTTTAAGCATCAGGCAAAAAAAAAAGCTTAGAGAGGAAAAATCAGAGTGGCATTGGACTTCTCTACAATATAATTTCTAGGAAAGCAATGATTTCATTTACATATTTCGAGAGGAAAATATGTCTCAAAAATGCTCTACCTAGTCAAGGTGTCATTCATATGAATAAGTTACATAAGGATATTATCAGATTTTAATGAAACTGTAACACCCAACTACAGTCCCATGTATTCACCTATCTGTGAAAGACATGTACAACTAACTCATACAGACAACCAAAAAAAGACTTCATGTGATTGAATCGAATCACAGTACATTATGGGACTCAATTTATTCTACAATGATAGGGAAACTGGGAATGTTCTGGTACATCAAGAGAGAGAGCTGTGAGCACTTTATATTTTGTGTGGACTTAAGAAAACTAGGGAACAGTGTGTTCACATGGTCACAGTTAAAGGAGATGAATGTAGTGAACACCATATGTTATGAATAGTTAACACCTATGTGTGACTTTAATATCCTATAGTCCTAGAAGAAAATGTAAAGATCAATGAACTCAATAAAGGTTTGCCAATACCAAAATTGCAAGGAGCACTGTGCTGGGTGCTATGGAAAATATAAAATATGTCGAAAGCAATTCAAATCCATTCTCCTGAGACCTCGTAAATTTTGGAGTAATTTGAGGCTGCAAATGTTTTCCTATCTTAATAACATTTTAACTATTTTAAATTATATAAAAAAATATAGATATTTTTCTAAATTAGTTAAATCTTGAGCATGCAACTACTGGAGTACTGGTGTATAAACAGATGGTTTGAGCACAACACTGTGGGCTGTTCTCATTTCTAGTTTATACTCACTGTTATGATTTCCTGACCATATGCAGTGGTCTCCCCAGTCCTCTGTTTTTATCTCCTTTTAACAAGATGCGACAGTCATAATAGGCTTGTTTATTCAAACTGATTCATTGGAGTCATAATTGGGTGTAACAAGGTTAGGAAGAATTTGGTGTTGTCAATCAGATTGGAACTTAACAATATCCAGATCTAGATAATGTAAGGTGTACAGAAATGATTTTCTTCATCTCCATTTGAAATGCATTTAATTAGATATTTTGACTGCTTTCCTTGCTCTGACTTGAATAATAATACCATTGAATTCTTATAATTATATAGCACAGTGATATATTTTTTTTTATCTCAAAGCTCCTGGTACCTGAAGCATTTCATAATTCATATATATAACATACACATATATACAGATATGTACATATTTTATAACATATCCACCTTATATTAAAATAAATTACAAAAATATAAATATTATTAAAATATATTGTAAGTGGGAAAACTTAAGATAATAAATACTTTATATCACTTCCAGTTAATTTTCCATAAATCAGTCAAGTAGGGTAAGCTTCATCTGTGTTTATGGATTTCAGAAATTTATATAAATGGTTGTAGGCCTGTATTACCTTTGGGAAAATCCTTCATATTTATGAATGTATACATACACTTTATTTTATGCAACAACTGTGTTACTAAGAAATTGTATGCAAAAATCTTTCCTATACGTTAAAATGTTGACTCTTTCTTCTCACTTGCAACCAGCATCATCCAACCAGGCACTAGGCTATAGAGATATTCTCTCTGAGAATTTTTTAAAATTTTTATGACTTTGCTAATAGAGTATTCTTCTAAAATATAAACTTATGTATGGAATTACTCTGTTTAAAATATGTCCATAGCTCCCTATAAATTCCAGTAGAAACACCCAACATCTGGCCCAGAGTACAGGACCCCATTGGCATTCACCTTCATTTATGACCCTCTTCTGTGGCTAGACTATGACCCAGACCTGACCCGTTTAGATTCCCCTTTCATGCTTTTCAAAAATTTAGGCTTTTTTTCTTAGATTACAGGGTATGTTCTTCTTCTATCTATTCCTACTCATATATTTAAAACCACCTTCTCAATCTCATTTGCGTGCCCCACTTCTGAATTTCTCTAGGTACTTGAAAATAAATTTATCAAGACAGCTAAACACTCAGCTATAATTTTATTTTTTGTCTTTCCCAACTACCCCAATTTTATTTATATTAATCTGCCACAAATGAAGGTTACTATATGCCTGGAAATATTCAATAAGCTTTTTCATTTAATCTAAGAGATTGGTTAATATTTTTTTATTAAATTTATTGGGGTGGTATCGGTTAATAAAGTATACAAGTTAATAATACATCATATGTATATTGCATTGTGTGTTCACTACCCAAAGTTAAATTTCCTTCCATCACCATATATTTGATTCCCTTTACCCTTATTTACCTCCCTCCTCCCCTCTTTCCCGCTGGTAACTATTAAACTGTTGTCTGTGTCTATTAGTTTTTGTTTGTTGGTCTTGTTCATTTGTTGCTTTAGTTTTATATGCCAAATTATACCACAAAGCGACAATAATCAAAACAGCATAGTATTGGCAGAAAAGTAGATGCTTGGACTAATGGAACAGAATTGAAAGTCCAGAAATAAACCCACATATATATGGGCAAATAATTTTTGACAAAAGAGCCATAAACATACAATGGAAGAAAGAAACCCTCTTCAATAAATGATTCTGTGAAAATTAGAAAGCCACATGCAAAAGAATGAACCTAAATTGCTGTTATCATACACAAAAATTAACTCAAAATGGATTAAAGAACTAAATATAAGACCTGAAACAATAAATTTCATAGAAGAAAACATAGGTACTAACTCATAGACTGGTTTTAGAGAGGATTTTATGAATCTGACCTCAAAAGCAAGGAAAGTAAAAGCAGAGAAATATTACTATTATTAGTTTTTCTATCCCATTGTGCAGATTAAAAAATGAGACTCAGAGAGAAATACCCATAATCATGTAGCAAAAAGCTAATCAACCCAGGTTATGAATTCAGGTATTGCATCTAAACTCTGTGACTTAAACCACTATGCTCTGTTTCTCCACAAATATTTGATTATTTGGTTAATATTTTCAACCAGAGTATGTAGGAATTGGTTACAATGGAATCTTCCCTATTTATGTAATCTCTAGAACAATATTTAAATATATATTATATATGTCATCTCTTAATGAGATATAAAATACCTCTTGTTCTAGAGTAATATTACAGATTATTATAAAACTGTCATCAGTGAGTCATTTCATGCTGAATTCACTCCCTTGTGTAGTCTGTCTCCTTCCACAGTGAAGCTTGGCTGACATTATGGCTTTTTTAAACAGTAGAATGTAACAATATTATTGTGAAAATTTCAAGCCTAGACCTTATGAGGAGTTGCAGGTTTTGCTTTCTTACTGCTCAGAGATTCTATTTAAAGGAGTCTCCTTGAAGATGAGAGTTCATATGAACAGAAAGGCCCTGGAGAGTAAAAGCTAAAGAGAATAAGAAGAGAAATATTCAGATCTAACCATGCCAGTCATACCACGTAAGATAGTAGATACAGAGTGATGCCATCTTGGACCCTCTAACCAATCACTAGAAATGCATGAACAAGCCAAATAGAACAGAGATAAGACACCTAGTTGAGACTAGGACTGAAAAAAAATTGTGAAGATGTAAATGATAGTTGTGGTTTTAAGTCACTGAGCTTTGAGGTGTTTGTTATATATTGTTACAGTAGTTGGTATTAGGTAACTGGGTGCTCCCTTAATAAAAACTTAAAATAGGGCTTTGACTCTGGAACTGAGAGGTGGTTAAAGGCTGAAAAAGTAGTGAGAAAAGAAGACTATTATCTGAGACTGGACAAAGGACAACTGGTGTTCAATAGTGAAAGAACAATTGGCAAATTTTCTCCTGTGACAGATTAGAAGTTTGAACATATATTTAATGAATGTGTGAAACTTGCTAAAGAGATTTCCAGGCAAACTACTGAAAGTGGCAGTTAACTTTTTTTGAATTTCCACTATAAGAGATGTGAAGCAAAAATGAATTTATGAAGGAAATGGTTAGTTTCAAGCTGAATATAGAAAACAAATAAAGAAAATCCAGCATATGTTTGAATTGGAAATAAAAATGTTTCTTATCTCTAGTTGGCCTAGAACAGATTACAAATATACCCTCTTTGTTAAGACCTCTGAAAATTAAAGAAATGCCTAGTAAAACTTTACAGTTAAAAATGTTAATTAATTAATATATTAATTAAAAGAAAAGTTTTACAAGTATAGAAACACAATATGTCACCCCACAGCAATATTATGCATGTTTAACATAGAGAGATGACTGTTTCCAAAATAGTTATGAATGGGTCTATTGAGACATAAGGAAACTACAATAAGATTCCTAGGAAACTCACACACTTCAAAATCATGTTGTATTAGTGAAAAGGGTATCAATTTAGATGAAAAAAAAATGGAGATACTTCAAAATGAAAAAATCCCCTTTCACCAAATATATATGTTTAGAAAGCAGGCTAAGAGAAAAATGCAGAAATAATTTTTGGCTATTTCTCATATTAAAAAAAAATCTTAGAAGGTAGAGCAAGATTCAAGAGGTCAGAGCCAAGAGATATTTAGAAAAATGCACTGAAAAGACACTCACAGAGAACAAAAAATACATCTTTATCAAAAACCATGTTCTTCTTCCAGAGTAAGAGGGAATGGCAATATGTGCCTGGCTGAATTTCAGCATGGGTAGAACTCGGTGATCACTATGTTCTAACACTCTTCCTCTTTTAAATGTGACTGTGTAACAATTATCCCGTCCCTGTCACATAACTGTGTACTGGGGAAGGGAATAACACAGGTAACTTGTTCTAATTTATAGTTCTCTAGATCAAGCAGAGCTATACACAAGAAGCCTCATCTGTATATGAGCTATATTCAGATCATGAGATATTGGATTTTGAACTTGATGCCATAATTGGATGAAACTTTTCAGATCCTGTGAGGGGGAGAGTAAATTTCTGATGAAGGAGTGATGTAAATAATTGTGGTCAGAGAGAGCCTAAGGTAGTTTGCAAAATATGGCCACAAATTCTTCCCAATTAGGTATGTACGATCATTTCACTGTGACTTTGCTTATTCTCCAGTCTAGCAGTAGATTCTGTTTCCCCACTCCTGGTTGACTTTGCGACTTACTTTGATTGATAAATACAATTTAGCAAAAACAATATCATACAATTATTGAGACTGGACCTTAAGTGACCTTTCATCTTCTGTTCTCAATTTCTTGGAATGCTGTCCTAAGACCTCTATGAACAGAAGCCAATTTAACCTATTGAGTTGGAGAGGCTACACAGAGGAGAATCCAAAACTCCATACACAGCAGCCAGCACCAACTTTTAGGTATATAAGTTAGAATATCTTCCTAGACTGATCTTCCAGTAGCTGCATGAGTAAGCCAGAAGAAATCTATAGAGGATCTACCTAGTCAAATAACAACTTTGTAAGAGATATTTTGTTGTTTATTGTTTGTTTTTGTTTTTCTTATTGGAGAATGTATTATTAAGTGAGCTTACTATCTGAAGCAGGTCACATCATTCCCTGGCTGAGAATCACTGAGGATTACAAGGGATTTTGCTTCTGAAAGAATGATAGACTTGTGAGACAAATGTGGACGCAGAGAAAGAAATTTAAGACAACTAGACTATACTCTAGACGTTGAATTTTGGTATCTGTGTGAAAGCAGCATCTATTGTACCTGAATTAATATTATTTCAAAGTTATTTAAGGCTTAAATTTGATCATTTCTGTCAAGTACTTGGTAAATTGGTACTCACCAAACTCAATGTCATTATCATGCATCCTACATTATTTTGGGTCACAGTTAATTATTTTATTCTTATGTAGAATTTTATATAGAAAGTGTTGGGATTCATAAATGTCAAGATCAGAAAATTACTGTCCTGAGAAAAACAAAACAAAAGTAATACCTAATGTCAAAAGTGCTAGTTTTATTTTTCCGGTTACTCCTGAGAAAAGAAATCAAAATATCAGTGAGAAAACTAAAGAACAGATATGAAACGATCCTTCAGATAAGAGGATGAATGAGTACTTTCAGAAATAGACAATTCGATGTCATATGATAGAAAGTTCTAACTCCAGGTGTTTAGAATGATATTGGGCACAAAGGATATCACAAAGTTGATAATATCAGTTTAAGCAGATGAACAAACATTAAAAACATGTTTTGGTGCTGGTAATGGTTTCATTAGGACACCATCATAATTCTTGTTAAAATTAAGATTATTTTAGAAAACAATTATAAGTAGATATCAAGGTCTACAAATTATATAATTTTTAATTTTGAAATTCAACCTTTATAAATCTATTTTATGTCATTTAAATTTAGAAGGATCATTGTTTTTTGCTTTGTTTGTAAATATATCTTTCACAGTGTTAGGCATAACAGGAATGACTCATATGACAAAAATTCCAAAAGCAGTAAAGTTACTATTTCATACATGGTATAATAATATCAGTAAGTGCTATGCAAACATTACAAGCTATATTAACAAGGATTTAATATCATATACTACTTTAAGAAAGGTCAAGTTTATTTTAGTATAAATTAAAATATGTTAAACTTGAACAACAAAAAAAAGAAACTACAAAGACATGTTCACTAAAATTAATGGTAAATCTTTCTGAATTATAAGTTCATCAAGGATTACTTTTCATCTTTACATAAATTTTGCAACAATTAATATATGTCTCTTCCATTGTGATGATCAATTCATTTTTTTGACCACAAGACAGGATTTTTTCCTGTTACAGAAGGAAATATCCATATATTTCTTTCTTAAGAGCACTGTCATAATTGAACTACTGATCAAGACTGCGTTTCAAAACATTCTGATAATCATGTAGTCCCTGCTGACTATTTAGGTAAATTCACCTGCCTCATGTTTAATGATGTACGTTGTCATTTGGCCTCTGCTACTCTTGGATCTTATTATTCACATTGACATCAAAAAGTTTAATGGTGGCCTTTGACAACATCACCCCTGGCCAAGATAGGACAGCAGCATAGACTTTTCCAAGTACCATAGAGATTTCCTCTCACTAACAGATTTTTCAATACCTTACTGAAGTATGATCTCTAGATTGTCTTGGGTAATGAGGTAGAGAAATGCATATAATATATCCTCTCTAACATGTGTATCTCTGTAAGCTGTTAGATATCTTCCTCTTTGTTTGCAAAGGAAATTCTGACATCTCAGCCTCATTAAATATCAGTCATTGTCAAGCCCAAGGTAAGTGGACTAAGCAAATAAAATGGAAGAGCAATTTCCAGAATCTCTAGTACATACACCCATATAAAAAACAAAACAACAAATAAACAAAAACTGATCCAGTGTTGTATTCTGTCCTCCCGTCCTCCTGTCCTCCCTGGTCTAACATCTTTTAAATAAGAATATGCATATTCAGCTGAGCTGGCTTTTGTGACTAAATGGGACTTTGGGTTGTATTTCTTGGACGGGGTGAATATGTACTATATGTGAGAAGGATGTTCATTTATAATTAGTGGTCGAGGGATGAAATATAAATATGACAAAGATGTTAGTTGTTTAATCTGTAATTTCTCTTCTTTTTTATACATATATAGAAATATATTTACTTTAAATAGCTGCCCAGGTAGACACCACATTTACCAGCTTTCTTCTTCCATTAGTAGGTATAAACACGGGATTAATTTTATCAATAAAAGATGATAAATGCAATGAGTGTTATTCTGGCCCAAGGCATTTTAAATAGCAGGTGAATTTCCTCCATATCCTCTTTTTCTCCTTCTGCTAACTGGATGAAAAAAGAAAAAATGAAGAGCCCTAATGGATAGTATTGTTACATGATGGGAGGCCTAGGTTCCTTAAGTACTTCAAGACCTGAACACCAACAGTGGGTTGCCATGTTAGCAGGAAACAAACTTCTGTTATGTTAAGCTATTGAAATCCAGTGTTTTATGCATTACAGCAATAATGTTCCTCTTTCTAATTTAGAAATCTATGGCACTTGTCCTCTACCTTTATTCCTAAAGGAATCATAAAATTGATGCAATAGTATACAAAGGAGCCAATAAGAATCTTTTCAGGGAAAAAGGAAGACTTGGTCTGAAATGAGTCTATTTGGAGATAAACCAAAAATATAAATAAACTATAGAACTTGTAAAAATCATTTTAAAAGATAAAAAGTTGTGTATTTTCAGAGAACATACATGATTTGGGATAATTCAGCTCTAGGAATGAATATAATTTTAAGCATTAAGTATTTTACTCTCTTAAGGAAAACAATAAAAGTGATAACACTATGAAACAATAGATAAAAGTTACAATGTTAAGAGTGTAGACTAAAAGTTTATCTATATAAGCAAACAGAGGAATTTACATACACAAATAATATGATCACAGAACGTAATATGACTTCAGGACTAGTAATGTATCTCAAGGAAACGGACACCAGCAGGTTAAATTTATAAATTTGAGTTTATCACACAGAGCACATAAAATGAAAAGGGAAAATTTCCAAGAAATTTTGAGATCAAGAAAAAAATATATTTTATGAGATCAAGAAAAAAATATATTTTTTTATACTGAGAAAATTTATGACAAATATTAATTTCCCAAGATAATTGGGAATAATAACCATGAGGTTATATTTTTAAATACTTATTTAATTCTAGGTGTAATGAAAAAATATTCTACAAACATTAAGACTGGACTAAAGTATCAAAGAAAAAAATAGGCCGTTCTTAAACTTTCCTTAATAACATGATATTCATATTTCAAAATAAAATACAATATAGTATATAGCTTTGAAAAGATGTTTTGAACTGAGATTTCTGCATCTAATTAAGTTATTGCACATAAAAGAATCCAAAACAAAGAATTTCTCAGATATAATAGAGATTCAATAGCTTTGTTAACACCAGTTTCATACTGAGGGAAACAAACAAATAAACAAGCACTTCAGGCTATGATAAAATGAATGTTACAGAAAAGTTAGGAATTTGCATGAGGAATAACTTACTATTTTCCCATTTAAAAATAGTTTATGTAACTATGATACATTATAATACATGCATAAATATCATAATTAGTAAAATAATAGCAATATTAAATAATTTAAGAATTATTACTTTGGGAAAAAAATCTCATTTGATACCCATAAAACTAGCAAGTGTGGGAGTGGATGAGGTGGAAAGAAATATAAACATAATAATTTCTTCATTTTCATGAAAGGATGGTAGCAACTACCATTCTGCTTCTAAAATTGATAAATGTAGAAACAAATTTATAACTGGAATCATTTATTATCTCAAAATATTTTTGCATGGATTCATTGCAATTTTCTATATATAAGATTATGTCATTTACAATTACCGTTAATTTTATTTCATCCTTTCCCATTTGGATGACTTCTGTCACTTAAATGTCTTGAAGTGGGAGAGCAGAAACCCTGTCTTTTCCCGCTCTTAGAACTTTCAGTCTTTTAACATTAAGATGTTAGTTGTATTTTTTTTTATTTAATTTTATTAGTTTCAAGTATACAGTACACTGGTTAGACATTTATATAGTTTATAAAATGATCTCGCTAATTGCTCTTTCTGTCCTCTGGCTATCCACCTAGCCAACACATTAAGTATTGCATTCTCTATGCTGTGCTCCCTATCCCCATGACCATCTATCAACTACTGATTTGTACTTCTTTAACCCTTGACCCCATTCTCCCAGCCTCCCAAACTTCCTCCCCTCTTTCCATCACCAGATTTTCCTCTATATTTTAGTCTGTTCTTTTTGTTAAGTTTGTTCAGTTTGTTTTTTTGTTTGTTTGTTTGTTTCTTAGATTCCACATATAAGTGAAATCTTATGGTATTTATCTTTGACTTATTTCACTCAACATAAGAACTTCTAGATCCATCTGAGTCATTACAAATGGTAGGAATTCATTTTTTGATGGCTGAGTAATATTCCATTGTATATATGAACCATAACTTCTTTATCCAATCATCTGTTGATGGGCATTTAGGTTGCTTCCATATCTTGGCTATTATAAATTGTTCTGACATGAATATTGGGGTACATAGATCTTCACAAATTATTGTTTTGGTTTTCTTTGGATAAATATTTAGCAGTGTAATTGCTGAGTCAAAAGGTATATTTATTTTTAATTTTTAGAGAACCTTCCAGCCTGTTTTCCATAGTGGTTATAGCAATTTGCAATCCCACCAACAATGTAGGAGAGTTCTCTTTCCTCCACATCCTCGTCAACACTTGTTGTCCATTCTGACAGGTGTGAGGTGATATCTCATTGTGGTTTTAATTTGCATTTCTCTGATGATTAGTGACCTCGAGTATCTTTTCATATGTCTGTTGGCTATCTATATTTGATAGATGATTTTTATCAAATTGAGGATATTTCTTATTCTTAGTTTATTTAGAGTTTTTATCATAGAAAAATATTGATGAATTTTATCAAATGCTTTTTTGTATTAATTGAGATCATCATGTGGTACTTCCTCCTTTATTCTATGTTTATTGTATTGTTATGGTGCATTGCATTGATTGTCTTTACTTTGTTGAAACTATGTTTGTGGGAAAAACTCTGGTTGTAAGATATAATCATTTTAATAGGTTGCTGAATTTGCTTTGCTAGTACTTTTTTTGAGAATGTCTATATACATATTTACAAGGAATATTGCTGTATAGTTTTCTTGTGATGGTTTTAATGTAAGTGTAATACTGGTCTTAGAGAATATGTTAGAAATTGTTTCACCTGATTCTTTTTTCAGAATAGGCTTCAAGTACTGGTGTTAATTATTCTTTAAAAGTTTGATCATTCTTGAAAAATCTTCTGCAATAGAATAATTCAGTTTTAGGCTTTCATTTGTTGGAAGTTTTTGTACTGATTCAATTCTTTTTCTCTTTATATATCTGTACAGCTTTTCTATTTCTTCATGAGTCAGTTTTAGTAATTGATGTGCTAGGAATTTCTTCATTTCCTTTAAGTTATTTAATTTGTTGGCATACAAATGTAGAATATTCTTTTATAATATTCTTTACTTGGTAGTTATTTCCCATATTTAATCCCAGATTTAGTTATTTGGGTATTTTATTTCTTTGTTAAATACCAAAAAATTGTCAAATTTTTAAAAAAACTATTGGTTTTATTGATTTTCTCCACTATTTCCTATTTCTATCTTCTTTATCTCTGATCTACTTTTTTTCTTTATTTCCTTATTCTACTAGCTTTGAACCTAGTTTGATCTTTTTTTTTTTTTTTGGTTTTTAACATAAAGTTATGCTAAAGATTTGAGATCTTTATTCTTTTTTAATATAAGCATTTACAGCTATAATTTACCCTCTTAGAATTGTTTTTGCTGCAGCCCATAAATTTTATTATGTATTGTTTTCATTTTTATTAGTCTTAAGATATTTTCTAATTTCCCATGTGATTTCTTCTTTGATCTATTTGTTGTTTAAAAATGATGATTTCCACATTTTTTTGTTTATCTGTTGCTATTGATTTCTAGTTTCATTTATTTGTGATTGATAACATAATTTGTATTATTTCAATCTTTATAAATTTATTAAAGCTTGTTTTGTGGCCTAACATATAGTCTATTCTCAAGAATATTCCATCTGTACTTGAGAAGAATTTGTATTGTACTGTTATTTGTTAAAGTGTACTATAGATGTCTGTTAGTGTGATTAGTTTATATTGTTCATGTCTTCTTTTTATCATTTACTTTTAGTCTAATTGTTTTATCAATTATCGAAAGTGAGTATTTAAGTCTCTATTTTTGCTAAATTATTTCTTCAGGTTATGCTTTTGGATTTTATCTTAGTTTTTGGCTTTCAAAATGTGCTTTTGATATATTTTGGTATATATCTTTTTAAGTTTATCTTATATGGGGTGAACCTAGTTTTTTGGATGTGTAGATTTAGATTTTTCATAAAATTTGATAAGTTTTCTGCTATTTCTTCAAATACTTTTTCTGCCTTTTAATTTCTTCTTCTGGGAGTCTCATTTGTGTGTTTTTGTTATGCTTGATGGTATCCTATAGGCCTTTTGAGCTTTATCATTTCCTTTTTATGTTTTTTTTCTTTCCGCTATATGTTCTATTTTAAAATTCACTGATCTTTTATTCTGCTTACTGAAATCTACTGTTGAACCACCCTAATCATTATTATTATTGTTTTAATTTTAGTAATTACTTTTCAACTAAAACCTTTTATTTGGTTTCATTTATAATTTATATATATTTTTTCTACATCTTCAGAGATTTTATTTTTAGTTATATGTACTTGATTTTAACTTTTTGAGTATATTTAGATAGTTAAATTCTGTTTAGTAAGTCCAATGTCAGGATTTCCTATGGGATAGTTTTTTATTCATTTATTTTTTTGTTTTATGGACCTTACTTCTTCTTTGTACATTCCCAATATTCTGTTGAAAACTTTACATTTTTAATATTATAATGTGACAACTATGGAATAAGATTCTCACATCTCCTCAGGATTTCTTGTTGACATTTGTTGAAGTTTATTTAGTGACTTTTGTGAACTAATTCAGTAAAGTCTGTATCCTTTGTCCTGTGTGACCAATAAAGTCTCTGTTATATTTTGTGTTGAACTAGTAAAATTGACAGAGATTTTCTTAAAGACTTGAACCCACCTTCCCCCCCCCAAAAAAAAGAAAAAGTAATATTATTATTCTTGTTTTTGCAAATAGTCTCTGTATGTATTGAGGTGCACTTGCAATCCTCAGCCAGATACTTAACAATTTTGTCTTAGCCTTCACTTCCTGCTTGTGTAGAGCCTGTAGGGCCGAGGTTGTCCTCAGCTATTTTCTGACTCTATACCCAGCGCTAAGCATACATATGACTTTCTAGATCACATGTATGAAACAGAGCCTCAGCTTTGGGTGAATTGTGAGTCAGGCAAAAAAAAGACAAGAGTTTTGACTGAGTTTTTCACTGAACCACCTAGAGGTTAAATCCAACAACTATAATTTTTTGAGAATAAAATTTATTTTGTTTCCTCCAGTACTAAAAATCTATACTGAGAATATAGGCTCCTGTCTTCAAGGCCACTGTCAAAATAAGAAAAGGCCATGTGATCAGGGTAAATTTAAAATCTCTTAACAAGTTTCAGTTTTTGTTTTTTTTGACTAAGCACTTGACTGTTTGGTAAAAATTGTTTACTAATTTTCAATATTTTTGTTAAGTTTATTCTAACAGTTTTGCCAGTTTACTGCTTTTTTGATGAGAAATGTTTTTTGAGCTCTCACTTTCCCATTTTGTTGATGTCACTAAAGTTTTGTTTTTAGGTCAACAGGTTTTAAACATTATCAAAATTAGTTTAGCATCAAGTGTTTGGGGATAATTTTAGAAATAAAAAAAAAATTTTAAATGACAAATACGTTTAATGTAATTTCCTACCATATTAGAATAAAAGAAATCTCATATGATGATATAAATATATTCCAAAAAACTGTTGACAAACCTTAGTATTTATTTATTGCAAAGGGGTTTTTAAATAATTAAAAATAAAGATCGTTGTTTAAACACATACACACAGATATACACACACACTTATAACTAAAATATGAGTAGAATATTAAATGATTTATCTTTGAGAACAGTAATCTGCACAATCTGTTATCACCACCACTATTTAGCAGTTTCTGACATGCACGATTAGGTAAGAATAAAATATTAAAATGTATAAATATTACAAAAAAAAGAAGATCCTCATTCATTCCGATTATTTCATTGTATATACATAAAATCTAAAGATTCTATATATTATGTACAAAAAATAGATAAGTGTCTCAAGTTTGCTAGGTAAAATGTTGGTATATAAAATATATTTATTCTATATATAAAAACAGCAAATTTATATATAAATTTTAAAAGAAACTGCCATCTAAATAGGGCATCTAAAACATTAAGTATCTAGATTAAATCTAATATATGTGATATAATGTCTTACATTGGAAATTATAAAGCTAAATAAAATAAAAGTAAGTGAAACCTTATTGAACCATTATAGACTTTCAAAATATATTAAGAGATTTGCAAATTCATAGATTACAAGATTCAATCTTTCATGTTAGTTCTCAAATTTACTTATAGATTGAGGATAATTTTAATAACTTGACAAGTCAGAATTATATCAAAGTGCAAATAGATTCTAAAAAAAAAAAAAGACATACTTGAAGAATTGAAACAAATGAGATAATTGCTTTTCTAGATTACAAGAGTTGCTTTAAAATTGTAATATTTAAATTGATTTGTCATTGGCTTAGGGATTTTATAGAAATACTAAAGGTACTGAAAAAAAGCACACATGATGCCACACATTTAATGAGCACTTCAGGGCAATAAGAATAAATTAGAAACTTTTCCATAAATATTGCTGAGGCATTTGAATATTTACATAAGAATAAAATTAATTCTGTATTTCATAATAATACATAAAACACAAGTCCAAGTAAGTTAAACAGCTAATGTAAAAGTATAACTATAAAACTTAAGAAGAGAACATAGGAGAACATTTTTATCACTTGCAGATAAATAAGGACTTCTTTTAAAAATAAGAAGAAATAAGCAAACAGAATTAATTATAGATTTGACCACATAAACACTAAAAAAAAGTAACATTTGTCAAAAGATATCTTTAACAGAATGAAGAGACAAGTTAATGTCTACTGTCGTATATATATATAATGAGAAACCAAACTTCAAAACATAAAGTACACATACAAATCGATAAGAATAAGACAGATATTTTAATAGGACAAGTATGAAAAGGATTTGTAAGACATTCGAAAACAGGAAATCAAAATCTTTAATGAATATATAAATAAAGAAGCCAACCTAAATAGTAAATGGAGAAATGTGAAGAAAAAAATGATTAGATTTTTTAGGAAACTAGATTATTTTAGAGATTATTTTAAAAAATAAATTTATGAATATTAAGCAAGAAAGTAAATATTTGCTTAGGATGAGATAAAGAAACAGAAAATTACATATTTTAAAAAGCTGATACATGTCATATATTATCACAAATACAGAAAAATAGCATATATTTATGTTAAATAACTGTATGACTCACAATTGTATACTACGCTCCTATATTATTTGGCTATATGCTCTCTGATGGCCTTTTCATATGATGTTGATTTTGATGTATTTTCTATAGATTATAAAGATAATTTAAAAATTTTTATTTGCTGTGTTGTAAAAGTTTTTTTAGCTTCATAATTGTCATAAATAGGTAATATGTAAAATTTTAAGAGTGATGTCCAAATTTGGAGAACTATTAAATTCTTTTCATATATTAGCTATAAGACTTAATTGCGTTTTAAATCCACTTGTTGAATAAGTAATGTATATTCTCTACTAGTTTTTCATCGATACATTTGTAGTACCATGTTATGGATTTTTTGATGATGTTAGTATTCAAGGTCAAAATATCAAGATATTTGTTTTTCTCACTGCTTTGTATGATTTGATAATTTTTAATGATTGCATAATTAATAAACCCAATGACCTATTTATTATTTTCATTGGAAATTAATGTCTTTCATTTATTGAACTCTACTTATTAAATTAAATTGAACTTTGCCTCAAATTATTTTGCCAGTCATTGTTAATCAGCACTTTTGGTATGATCAAAAGAATTATTTGTATTATGATATGCTTTTATTTTTATTTTATTTTTTTTTAATTTATCTGGGTGACATTGGCAAATAAAATTGTATAAGTTTCAAGTATATAATTCAGTTTACATCATCTGTATATTGCACTGTGTGTTTACCACTCAAAGTCAAATCTTCTGTTACCACATATTTGACCCCCTTGACCCGTATCTTCCATCCTTCCCACCTTTCCTGCAGTAACCGCTAAACTGTTGTCTGTGTCTATGAGTTTTTGTTTGTTTGTCCTGTTTGTTGTTTTCAGTTTTATATTCCACATATTAATATAATCATATAGTTCTCAACTTTTATCTGTTCGACTCATTTCACTTAATATGATAATCTCAAGTTCCATCCATGTTGTCACAAATGATTGGATAAAGATATGATACAAGTATATAATGGAATATTACTCGACCATAAGAAAATATTAAATACAGTATAATTTTAAAAGTAGAATAATATGTTTATTTAATCACCCATATTTATTAAATTGTTTTATTTTTATTTAATCTATAATTGCTGTTTTTAATATCCAATTAATATTTTATATGAAATTTCTCTTAGTACATTATTAAATACATGTAACTTCTGTCAGCTGATTAGTACATGTTTTCATCTTGATAAAACCTTTGACCCAACACTTTCATGATGTGTTACAGAGTGATTCGGTAGAATAATCCTGGGAGTCATTCCTATACCTAGGTGGCTAGCAATCAAATAATACATATGTGGCAGTGACTGCCATTAACATGAAGCAATTATCATAGGGCGAGGAAACTCAAACTCCATTAGGTTCAAGGTATACCTGCCCCAGGGAAAATAAGTAAAATAATAATGAGATATACCAGATTTGCAAAAAAATAAATTTTTATTGCTAAGAAAATGGTAAGTGTGCATACCATTTTTGGGAAGCAGAATCCCATTACTCGCTGACTTTGAAGGTAAATGTCTTATGACTCAGCAATTTCAAATTTGGGATATAGCCTCAAGATAACTATGTATATGAGCACCAAAATACTCATTCATAAATATTTTTAAAAACGTTGATTGTAAATGTCAATACAAAAGCATTGTTTATAACCTGTCAAATGCCTACCTAGACTGAACAAATTAATTGTAGAATATTACATAGAGGGAAATGAATGAACTAAAGTTATGCCTGTCATGAGAGGTAGATGAAGGAAAAAATTAAAATAATTTCTTTAATTAAAAAATAATAAAAAATAATAAAAATAAAATTATGCTTAAAAGAATAGATGTATCTCATGAATTAATACTGAGCAAAATAAAAAAAGTTAAAATTTCATACATACAATATGATTTTATGTATATTTAAAAAAAAAAAACAAGCAAAATTTACCTATGTTGTTTAGAGAGGTATTTATAAATGTAAATGTTATAAAGCAAACATATTATTTGGTAACATTATATTTCAAGATTGTATTTTTTCTGGTGACTGGGAAAGAGTGGTTTATATTAGATAAAGGTATTAAGGGTGGGAAGAATTAAAGGGTTCTTCGGCAATATCTATTCAGGTCCTTTCTCCATTTTTTAAATTGGATTATTTGGAGAGATTTGTATGAGCTCCTCATATATTTTAGATATTAAGCTCTTGTCAGATATAACATTTGGAAGATTTTTTTTTTCTCCATTCTGTAGGTTGCTTTTTCATTTGGTTGATCTTTTCTTTTGCTGTGCAGATTTTTAGACTGATGTAGTCCTACTTACTTATTTTTGCTTTCATTGTTTATATTTTCAGTGTTATGTTAAAAAAAATTATTGTCAAGATTACTGTCAAGGAACTTTTTCCTTATGTGTTCTTCTAGAAGTTTTTTGGTTTCTAGTCTTACATTTAAATATTTAATCGATATAGAGTTAATTTTTTAAGTGGTGTAAGGTAGGGGTCCAGTTTCACTTTTTTGCATGTGGTTATCTAGTTTCCTTAACAATATTTATTGAAGAGATTATACTTTTTCCATTCTATATTCTTCAGAACTTCTTTGAGCATTGGTTGATGTATATGTATGGATTTATTTCTAGGCTATCTATTCTATTTCATTGGTCTATGTGTCTATTGTTTATGTCAGCACCATATTATTTAATTGCTGTAGCTGTGTACAACAATTTATATTCAGGTAGCATGTTACTTCCTGCTTTGCTCTCATTTCTCAACATTTTTTTTTTCGGTCTTTTGTGGATCCATATGAATTTTAGAATAATTTTTTTTCTGTTTCTGTAACAAATATCGAATCATGGTAGGGAATGCATTGAATCTATAGATGGCTTTGGGAAGTATGGACATTTTAACAATATTAATTTTTCCAATTTATGAACATGAGATATTTTATTTATTTTTATTCTTTATAATTTATATTATTTTTCAATTTCTTTCAACAATATCATAAGTTTCAGTGTACAGATATTTTACCTACTTAAATCAATTTATTCCTAAGTACTTTATTGTTTTCGATGCTCTAGTGAATGTAATTATTTTCAATATTTTTTTCAGAGAATTTGTTGCTAGTATATAGAAACACAACTGATTTAGATATGTTGATTCTGTCTCCTGCAACTGTAACCTAATTTATTTATCAGTTCTAACAGTTTTATGGTAGAGTCTCCAGGGTTTTCTTTATATAAGATTATGTCATATAAAAACAGACAATTTTTCATCTTTATTCTGATTTAGATTTATTTTATTATTATTTCTTTTGTTGTTGTTTTGTAAGTACTCTAGGTAGGACTTCTGGTACTCTGTTGAATAGGAGTGGTGAAAGTGAACACACTTATCTTGATCTTAATCATAGAGGCAAAGTTTTCAAACTTTCATCATTGATTATGATGTTGACTTGGGGTTTGTCATATGTGGCCTTTATTATGTTGAGGTATATTCCCTCTATATCAAATTGTCTAGAGTGTTTTTCATGACAAAATGTTGAATTTTGTTACATGATCTTTTTTCATCTATTGAGATGAAAATATGATTTTATTTTCTTTCGATTGATGTAGTGTATCAAATTGATTGACTTACAAATGTTGGTCCATCTTTGCATTCCACTGAGGAATTTATATTGGTCATGATGTATCATTCTTCTCATGTGCTATTAAATTCAGTTTGCTGGTATTCTGTTGAGAATTTTTGCATCTATTTACATAAGAATATTGTCCAGTTGTTTGCTTTTTTTATTGTGTCCTTGTCTGGCTTTAGTATCAGAACAATGCCGGCCTTGTAAAATGAGTTTGAAAGTATTTTCTTTTTTTCAATTTTCAGGAAGAATTTGAGAAGAATTGGCATTAATTCTCTTCAAGTATTTGATGGAATTCACCCATGAAACATTTAGTACAGAGCTTTATTCTGGGGGAGGTTTTGTTCTGTTTCCATCTCTTTATTTGTTATTTGTTTGTTCAGAGTTTCTATTTCTTTTTGATTAGTCTTGATAGGTTGTATATTTATAGAAGATTATTCCTATCTTTACATTATCTAATTTGTTGACTTACAATTATTTCTAATAGTCACTTAAGATCCTTTTTATTTCTGTGTATTTGTTGTAATGTCTCCTCTTTTATTTATGATTTTGAGTCTTTTCCTATATTTTCCAATTTTGTCTAGGTAAAGATTTATCAATTTTGTTTCTATTTTAAAGATCTATCTCTTACATTTGTTAATCTTTTCTATTGTTTTTCTAATCTCTATTTCATTTATTTCTGCTCTAATCTTTATTTCCCTTTGTGTAGATGACTATTTAAATTTTTTTTTCACTTCAGTCCTCCAGCACTTCCTCTCATTATCTTTATGTTTAGGCAATAACCACTTTTTTAAATTTTAATGAGAGAATAGAAGCCATTAGAAGATAGTTATGAGACTTCTCCCACACATATAACCACTAACATATAACTGGATCCTTTAAATACCTCCTATTCCTATGAATGAGTCACCCTTGCTCTTAATTGGACATTCCCTTTTATAAAGTATCTTTTTAAGTGTATGGCCATTTTACAATTAGATTATCTATCTCTCATTTATATAGATATTCTTTATAAATTCCAGTTATAAAAATTTTTCAGCCTTTCCAGTTTTTCTGCACTATACATTGAATTATACTAAATATCTTTGAATAAACAGAAGTTTTTAAATTTGATATAATAAATATATGGCTTTTCCTGTATGATTTATTCTTTTTGTATCTTGTTATTTTTGTTTGTTTGTTTTGCTTTTTATATTTAGTTCTACAATCCACCTCAAATTACTTAGGGAGAACAGTGTGAGACAGGGATAAAATTACATATTTTTTATTATATTATATCTGGTGGTCCCAACATCATTTATTGAGAAGATTGTCTTATTTTTACTGTTCTTAAAGGCTACCTTCATTTTGTCTACATATACATGGATATATTTTTAATCTCTTAATTCTATTCCATTGGTCTAACTGCATAACTAACTGCATTGGTTTAACTGTATAACCAAAACCATTCTATCCTAATTACTGTAACTTTAATAAAGATAATTATATTTGATAGGACAAATCCTTCCACCTAGATATTTTTTATTAGTGACTTGACTATTTTTATAACTTTACACTTTCATATTATGCTAGATCTATACTCTACCCCGATGTTGCCGTTCTGTATTTTGGCAAACAATTTCTATGTCAGAACTGTGTCAGAAACTTTTACGTCATCTAACTTCTAGTTATATTTAACCACTTGAAGGCATGACCAATTACAGTGCAAGCGGTGAGTGAAATTAGGTTCTTTATTTCCCTGGCTTCATCATTTCCAGGTTTTCATGATTTGCCTGCATCACCCTGCCTGGGGTCTCAACTTTCTAATGGGCAGCTCTCTCATATAATTGACTTCTTTTGGGTTGGTTCAGTATCAATTTTCACTCTTTTCTCTTTCAGGAAACATTATTGGAGGTATAGCAATAACAATAGCAAATAAATATGGTCATAGCCTCAGCCTTATACACAAATTGGTTAAAATACCATTTTTTTTCTTTATGATTCATAATTTTTTATTCTTGCTTGAGAAAATTTTTTTTGCCTTTTATATTTAGATCTGCAATAATGTCAAATTGGTGTCAGAAAATGGGATATGGTAGGAATCAGGTTTGTTTTCATACTGTATCCAATAGTCCTAACACCATTTATTGTAAAGTTTTCTTTTTCGTGTGTCTGTGCTCTTCGATTCTACATTTGTCACAAATTGTTAACACACAGGTGTTTATCATCATAAGTGGAACAAAAAGTCACAGAGGTGCATTGGTTATTTATAAATAATTGGTGGAAAGTTTCAAGACAAGCAAAAAGTTGAGGAAACACTAAATGAGAACAAAGGCAGAAAAAGGTAATGAACTTTGGGAGTTACAAATATGGTTATAACATAGGTGTTTGTTACAAACTAATAAAAGTAATACTGATGTAGAAAATATTGTGAGAGATTTTATTTACAGACTCCTGGTTAACTTACCTATTTCTTAATACAGAGAAATATGTACACTGAGTTTCTTCATTGGCATGACAAATAAAGATGTATATATAGAGAAAAAATAGGTAAAATTCCTTTACTTGGGGGACGAATTGTATACATTAGTCAATAATAAAAAATGTAAAAAGTTATTTACATTTGTTCCATAGTTAGTAAATTCTCAAAATTTATTCTACTTTGAAAAATATGCTGTTTGTAGAAAAGAAATCAACATTTGAACCACTGAGAATTAGTTCAAGGCAAAAAAGCTTAGCAATGTAATCATCTGTCTACCAGATTTTTAGAATGTGAAGGGCTGACTGATTTGTTTCTGCAGCTATTTCTGAGATGCTTAATATGATTCGAATGAATTCTCCCACTGCTTCCTTGCACACAATAAAATGGAGATACACTGACTACTATTAGAAATTAAAAAATCTATAACTAATTTTAGAGTTACAAAAAAATACTGGGAACTATGAACACTTTGTTATTCAATATTTTGTTTGTTTGTTTGTTTTTTGCTGGTGGCATATATGCTTTTTCCAAAAAAAATCTATGTTTCGCTAAGCTAGAGAAACATTTAATATCTAACACTTTAAAACACTTTATATAAGAAAATGTTTTTAGCACTTAACAAAGAATATAGAACTTTGCAGAAAATGTAATAACATAAGATATAAAGAAGAAATACTTCCAAGCTCTGGAGGGAAACAGGGAACATCAGAGTGGAAACACTCTTTGTCTTTTCTTTTAAAAATCAAATTATTTACTTGTTTGTCTGTTTGTTTGTTTATTGTGCAGCAATTCTTTAAAAAAGTATTTTATTGCATAGAACAGAGAGCTTAACAAGAAATTTCTGATTAAATGTTATCTGTAGTACGATAATAGTGAAAATGAATGAACTATCCCAAGGGGCAAAACTTAGTAAAACTTAGAATTATTGTAGTTGTTAAGACTACAAACACATTGTCAATGGATTTATACAAAAGAGATTTATGAAGATTACTTTCCAAAATGAGATGGCTTTTTTTTTTTTTTTTGAATGATCTCGTTGGAACTATCCAAATTCTGTATTGTCAGGGACAAGGTGGGAAAGTAGGTGGGACCGATTAATAAATCTTCATTTGTTTTTTTAGTTTCTTCAATTAAAATTTATCTCCCAAGGCATCCAATACTTCTAACCCACGATTTTCTTTTTTTCTAGAAAGATCAGAATGATATTGATAATGAAAACAGCATAAATATTGAATGAGATAGATACAGTTTCTACAAATTGCAAATGACCTTAGAAAAATCATTTTTCTGAGTGTTAGTTTTCTCATATGTAAATGGAGATTACAGAGATTATAATATTTTACTGTATTTGTTTTACACGTTTCATAATATCAACATTTACATATATAAATGGAGATTATAAAACAGATTTTATAATATTTTGTGAAGATTCTGTAAAATGACAAATACAAAACTGTCACATTATTTGTTATTTTATTTGTCCTGTTTTTTGTTGGTTCATTTGTTTTTGATTCCCTCAAATAATGATCAATTAAGCATGTCTAAAATGCTGATAAGTAAATATTCAATGATCAAGACACGTGGGCAAAAAAGTAAAACACTGTGTGTGTGTGTGTGTGTGTGTGTGATCCTGAAAGGGAAAGTAATTCTGTCTGCCATTTCACATGTATTACTCAATGTATTTGTTATAACCAGCAGAATATTTTTATCATTATTTAAAAGGCGAGGAAATAAAACTGTCAGTGTGACTGTCCTCTCATTTATAAAAATAATCATTTGCCCAATAGCTGTTTGAATGCTTGTGTGACAGGCATTATGTTAAATATGTTGTTATAAGATGAACTCTTTTAATTTGTACCACATACTTGATAAGGTTCAATACTTTGCCAAATGAATTTTAAAAAGGATTAAAAATAGTAAGCCTGATCCCAAAATTCATGTTCTTTTCTTCTCTTTCACTGTGAAATGATGGGATTAAGTAAACTGTTCCCACCTAACTTCTCACATTTGTTCCACTCCTAAATATTTACCTTAAGTAGTAGTTTTAGATTTGTGCTCTTTTTCTCTCTCTTCCTCTGCTTGTAAATGTATATCTAAGAACACACACAGACAGAAATGTTTTACTCTTTTCTCACATGGCTTGATTATTGAATTTATATATATTTCACACATAACCATATAGATTCTTCTTCTTCTAATTTATGTAAAACAAGCAAAGTAACAACAGTAACAAAATCCTACAATCTATTTCTTGGTATAGTAAAGTCTTACCATGCAGATAACAGAATTTACTTTGATAATAAATTTTATTCCAACAAATCACTGTGCATAACTATATGACTGTTATAGATCCTGCAGTTGGTCTTTTGTGGACAAAAGTTTTGCCTCTGTGAATCAAGTGTACTTCAGTTGCTGAGACAGGGAATCTGGGTTATGCCACAGAACGTAACAGCTATGAAATTGCAGTTTCTTGAAACAACAAAGTGTTAATCCTTATTCATGTGTCATGTTCACTGAAAGTGAGCTGATGGCTCTGTTCCATATCCTCTTCATTCTAGTCTGTTAGCCTTTTTTTGAATATTGCCAGTCTTCATGGCAAAAGGGAAAATAAATGAAATCTCTGTCTACGAACAGTTGAAATGCTGTTGTTGCTCTGATTACATAATATGGGCAAAGCTTTAAAAGGATGAGAAAGTGTAATCTCACCATGTACCTGGATAGGAGAAAACTGGAATATTGGAAGATTCACATATTTCCATGTCTCCTTTCTCCACCATTGCCTGAATAAGGAGTCACAGTAAGATGGACTTACAGTTACATAAGCACTAAATGCAACTACCTCATAGATATACATATCAGCAGCAGCTCACCACTGCTTATGCACTACATTTTAGTTCAACACTCAATTTATTTTAAAGAAGAAAAATTATTTTTGCAATTCATCTAAATGTAATTACAATAAACATTAGAATTTACATGTCCCTGATAATAAATAGTTTCTGCATGTAATTAAGTTTCTTGATAATCAAAATGAAAACTTTTGTGCATCACAATATACCATAAGAAAGTGAAATGTCAACCCACAGACTGGAAGAAAATATTTGGAAATCATTTATCTGATAATGGACATATCCAGAATATATAACCAAAAGAACTTAAAAATATAAAAACATATAACCTAATTTAAAAATTTGTAAAGAATTTCAATATATGAATGACTAATAAGCACATGAAATGATGTTCAATATCACTAGTTATTAAAGAACTGTAAATTAAACCACAGTGAGATACCACTTCGCACGCAAGTAGGATAGTTTGGATTTTAATAATAATAATAATAAATAATAATAAAATGTTGGCAAGATATGGAGAAATTATAATCCTTAAAATTTGCTAGTGGATATATAAAATGGTGCTATTGCAATAGTACATTGAAAAACAGTTTGATATTTTCTTAAAATGTTAAACATGGAATTAAAATAAGATCCAGCAATTCCACACCTAAGTATCTAAACAAGAAGATGAATGCTTATGCTCACCTAAAACATATATGTATACATATTTATCTCAGCATTATTAAAGTGAAAACAGCTCAAATGTCTATCAATTGATACAATATAGTACATCTACACTTGCAATATTATTAAGACATAAGCAAAAGTGACATACTGACACATTCTATGACATGGATAAACTTCAAAAACATTTTGATAAGTGCAAGAGACTGGTCATATGAGACCACAGATTATATAATTTCACATCTATAAAGTATCCAGAATAGGCAAATCAGTACAGAAAAAAATAATTAAATTAAATTAATTATTGCATTGAAGTGGGAGTTGACATGACATTGCTTTTAGACTATTAAAAAATGTTCTAAAATTAGACTGCAATGATGGTGGCAAGTCTGTTAATATGCTAAAATGCACTGTATTCTTAAAACAGGTCAATTGAATGACATATAAATTATATCTTAATAAAGCTATTTTACCACACAGGAAAAAATCTTCTACTCATCAAATACGTATCCTGTTGCATCCTCAATATTATTATGCAGATTTTCTTCATCCCATTTTTGTGCTTTTAAAAATTATAATTTAAAAAGCACAAGTGAAACAACTTCTATGTGAATTTGTTGACCCCAAAATAATCTGAGAGAATAGAAGCAGTTTCAATGAAATGTGAATTTAAACATGAAATACTATCTGCTTACTTCTGAATGCTAAAATATTACTATTATATTAAACCATTCTTCATTAGCATGTTAATCAGAAATAATATAAAACTTTGAATGGAAATCCCTAAGGAATTCATGAGTTGGACTTCAATATTTATAGGCACCTGCTGTGAATTTCAGACTCCTAGAAGAGAGACAGAACATAATTCCTCTTTAATCAGCCCACTATCTTTCAAATCATTTTTATTTTATTTTGAGCCAGTTTTTTTTTTTTGAGTATTATTTATAGCTTGTCTTCCAGCCTCGATGATTATGTAAAAGTTTTTTTTTTTAAACTGGTCACCTATAAATTTTTTTCAAAAGTAGAAGATATAGTTCTTCTAAATGTGGTTATTTTGAATGTATAACACCTACTTTGACAGCCATATAAGTGATAAAGTTATATTTGGAGACATATAATATCAAGAAAATATTGGCTATGATTGAAAACAATATTTCTCTAAGTATTGTTCAGAGAAGACAATGTCATTCAAGTGCTATTCCTTTACCTATTTTGAATGTCAAATTTTACAAAATAAATATTTATTTATTTCATTTATTGTGTAGATGCTATTTACACTGGCAAAGGGTACTAGAGTATCACTTTAACTTGCCTTGACTTATATCATCTGTACATAGCTTTTTTTAAAAAGCATATTTTAGATTTAGTTTTAAAGTTATCTTAAGTAATACTAATTTTTATATACTTTGATAAATTTCAGCACCTCTATAGATTCTTGTAGCCACCACCACAATCGTGAAACAAAACATCTTTTTCACTCCCAAAAAATCTCTCAAGATATCCCTTGATAGTTGTTCTATTCCTCCCACTCTAATCCCTGAAAATTACTGAGTTATTTTCTATAACACTAATATTGTCTTTTTAAGACAATCACATAAAAGAAAACATACAATATATAACTTATTCAAATGGATTTTTTCACTCAGTATGATATCTTTGAGATTCAAGTTGTATATAATTAATAATTTCTTCTATGTCCTTCCTTTGTAGTATATTATTGTATAGATGCACCACAGTTTATCTATTCAAGCATCAAAAGCTATTTAAGTCATGCTCAGTTTAGGATAATTATGAATAGAGCTGCTACAAGCATTTGTGTACAAGTTTTAATGTAAATGTAACAAGCCATTTCTCTTGGCTAAATATCCAAAATAGGGTTTGCTGCATCATAATGTTTCTGTACGTTGAATATTATAAGAAAATACTGACATTTTCTAGAGTGGCTGTATCATTTTGCTTTCTCATCAGTAATTTATAAGAACTCTAATTAATTTTTATCATCATTTCATTCATTACAGCATTTGGTATTATTTGTATGTTTCTCCTCATGCTCTTTCTTCTTTTGCACCATTCTAATAGGTTATACATAAGCTAATTTTCATACATTGAATTTAATATTAAGTTGTGTATTAACAGTTTTACCATGAATCTGGCTCTTTTTACTAGCCTCAGTTTCTGTATGTTACAAACGGAAATTGACATTTTTTTTTCTAGTTACTGTACAGTGGTTTGTGGAGTTGAAATAGATACAAAACTTTGAAAAAAGATAAAATATACACACTAAATATTATTTTTATAAAAATCGTTTTCATTGTAACTGTCACTTCTTATTCAAAGGTAGAAACAATATCACTGTTTAACCTTTAGACATATCTAATGAGGTTATATGATTTTGTGGAGATGGATAATGGGAAGTTTGAGATAATTTATCATATTTTATCAGGTTTTTATTTAGTTCAGAGTGAATAAATATTTTTAACATGTTCCAGCAACTAAACTGGAAAGTTTTAGATACAACTTTGAGGGGGTCTGCAAGTTTTAGGAATTTGAAATCAGAATAACAAATGTATTTAAAGAGTAAAGGAGTATGTAAATAATTATATCTTAAGAGATCAGAGTTAACATACATGTGCACATTATACCAGTATTATTCCATTATATTTTAGCGGAAAATATATGCACACTTTTCTAAAACTTTGACTCTGCCTTTTTTTTCTTTTCTCTCCTTAGGAAAACTTTCTAAGTGCAAGACTAAGAGATTTAAGAAACTTCATAATTTATTTTGAGATAATTACGAAAAGAAAAACTCAAGAATGCTACATTGCCGTTTTGACCTGCATAGCAAGTTCTAAATTGTAATAAAGTAAAACAAGAGTATTAAAAATATTACACAGTACAGATATGTATTTAAAGATCAAATAGGAAAATAGATTCCACATATAAGTATGTCATTATAATGGACTATATCTGCTAAATATTTTTACTCTAACTTTCTAAACTCTGTCTTTTCTTTATGTTTATGTAGTTTTGTCATTTATAGAGAAAAAGTTGTTACCAGATATTTGTCACTTTCCAAACTGGGTTACAAAATCTCTTACTTGGGTACACCATTTTCATCCAACATGCTTTTATCCAATGACAAAGTTTATTTTCATAGTTTGTCAGAAAAAAAAAAACATATACCCTGGTTATGAAAAGTTTAAATTTGATCAAAATATAATTTTAATTTTTCTTTATTTTATACAGCTCACTATCATACTTACTTTTGCTTATAGCTAAAAGCTTTGCTGCTCAAAACCCATTAAATGAAGGCAGGGACATGGAATAGGATTTTGGTTATAATAGCCACAGTTTATTTCTAATATTTTCTGGGAAAACTTTTCATCTGTGAAGGTGTTTTGAAAAAAACAAAACCCTGCATTTAGAGTTCAAGGATATGGTTCATAGTCTGTCTTTATGTATTACCTGCAAACCTTGATCAAATACCTAAATTTGCTAATCTTCATCATAAAATAAGAATGATAATAAAAACAGTAGCATCTATTCTGCGGAGCTATTGTTAGGATGAAAGTGATATGATGTATATCAAAATGTATTGTAAAATGCAAAATATTTTAAAAGATAGATTTAATTATTAGTATAACATTGTTTAAAAAAGTCCATCTGCTCACAGCCATCTGAACTTCAATTCAAAAATTAATATTTATAAAACACATATTAGATTTCTAGTATGTTATATTCTCTTCAATAAGCAATATAAGAGATCATTTTGTTAAAGTTGTTTAAAATTTAGGATTTTAATTTAGTTGTTTAAATTCTGAGGGTTTGATGATGGTGTTAAAAAAGGTTAAGTTGGTGATGGAGAAAGAAGACCTCATAAACACATGAAGTAAAAGTATAAATCAGCACATTTATGTGTGATAATTCCAAGAATAATACTTTGAGAACACCTATTTCTCATCAGACATAAACTCCGTATCTTTCACCTACTCCTCTGTATCTTACTCCCCACTCTCCAACACCCTTGGTGTATATGGGCAATAGTCCTGGCTAGCACTAACTTGGTAAAAGCATTCTATGTTCTTTGTTCCTTCTTTCCTCCATAATTTTCTGATTCAAGAAGTTTTTAAATTGTAAATAATGTTAAATAACTTAGAATCTCTGAAATGTTTTCTTTGTTTATCCAAATATCAGTAGAAATTGACTCTATGAAAAATTTATATGTAATTATAATCATTACCTAAACTAATGAAATGTTTGGGGTTGCAGCTTCAATATTTACTAACTCAACAGGTCAGGATCTCAGAAAGAGTAATCAAATCAAACCTTACCCAGAACAGTCCTACTGAGCAATCTAGTTATCAGCCTTGGCAAAAGCTTATTCTGCTTGCACAAAAGCAATCCATCCACATATAATGAATGGAGAGGAGAAAACAATAAACATGCAAATGCATTTCCACTCTTTATAAATACATCTGTATGGTTCTTCAATAGAAAAAGAAATATAGAAAATAGGAACAGAGAGACAAAGAAAAGTTTAATATTACCTAGGATGAAAAAGTAAACTTGAATATCTATATATTAGAGTTGGAAAATATTGCCTAAAATATAGATTCTCAGGATAACAAATTTCTGTTTAGTTATAATCAGCTATTAATCATATGTTACCTATTAAAAACTTCACACAATAAAACTACTTTTATTCATGAAAGTTTAAAACAATAAAAGAAAATATAATAAGAATGACTAATATTTTACCATGTAAAATACATCTAAATTTAATAGAAAACCTTGACTATATAAAGTGGCAAATTCAATAAGCAACAACTTATAAAATGGAAAAAATACCTCCTTGACAAAATTAGGAAATGTATGGAGTGTCACTGGAAATTAAAAATAATAATTTTGAATGTTATTATCCAATAATTAAAACAAGCATTTTTTTTAAAATAATAGATTTAAAAAACAATGAAATGAAGGAGCGATGTCAGCAAAATGGCAGACTAGAAAACTTCAAGTGCTTGTTTCCTCATGGAAACATCAAAGGAACAACCAGAAGCTATGTGAACTTAGTTTGTTAGAGGTCTGGAAAATAGTCAGAAGTTTACAGCCTCCAGGCAAACACCCAATCATGAGAAAGTGGTTTTCAAAATAGAAAGTTTTATGGCATTTTTACTTACCCTTGCCTTATTTCCTCCCTGGTACAGTGACAACATTCATTTTTGGTGGTAGGAGATGGTTCCTATTGCCCCACCTTAATTTGGAGGGAGCAGAAGAGATCTTCTTTGAAAATTAGTTTATATAAGTCTGTTCTAACTGGACTGAGGGATACCTAAAGAACTGAAGCAAGGTGATCTACTCAGAAAGCAGAAAGGAAATGTGTCAGGTATTGTTCATAAAAAATGATAGAGTGACTACTAGAACCAGGGACAGGAGACTCGAGGTGAAGACCAACAATTGGATATCTAAGGCCCGGAGGAGAAGCTGGAGTGAGACTCTTTGAGAAATTAGTTTATGCAAAAGTAGCTGTATAAAGAAGGAAATATAAAAAGATACAAGAAAGTCCAGGCACACATGCTCAGAAAAATACTAAGAAAGGATCATTCTTAGGCTCAAGTCAAGCCTAGCTAAAGGATCCTGTCCCAAAACAGAGCCAGTCTGCAAGTAATGGGAAAGATTGCTATTCTTCTTTTTCTTTTTTATGATAGTTTTGCTTTATTTGTTTTGCTTTATTTTAACCCCTGACACTAAAGAAATCCCTGTTCATGCATTAGCTGAACATGAGCTAAAGGAACAGAGACTTAATGATCACACTTGATAAGGACTACAGCAACCATCAATAATAAAAACAAACAAACAAACAAACGAAAAACACTGATGGAGAGAAGTCTGACTTCTATAGTTAGCTTATTATAACACTCAAATACCCAATTTACAAAAAAAAAAAAAAATCATAAGGCATGAAAACAAGAAAACATGGCTATGATAAAGAAAAAAAATAATTTGACAGAAACCATCCCTGAGGAAGTCCAGACAGCTGATTTAATAAATAAAGATTCTTAATCATTTGTCCTAAATATTTTAAAGAAAAATGTGGATAAAAACTAAAAAAAATCATGGAAGTGATATATGAACAAAGCGAATACAACAGAGATAGAAATTATATTTTTAAAAATAAATTTTAGAGCTAAAAAGCACAATAGCACAATAACTGCAATAAAATATTAATTAGAAGTTTTAGCAGGAATTTCAGAAGACAGAAGAAAGAATTAAAAAACTTGAAGATGAGAAAATCAGTATTAATGAGTCCAAGGAGCGCTAACATAAAACACTGAAAAAACATAAACCAATCCTAAGGGATTAATAAGACACTGTTAAAGCAACCACCTGTGCACTTCAGGAGTTTCAGAAGGAAAAGAGAGGAGAAGGGGCAGAAAGTTTATTTGAAGAAGTATTGCTAAAAGCTAACCAAATTTGAAAAAAAATACGTAAATCCATATATCCAAGAAACTCAATGGTTTCCAAGTAGAATAAATTCAAAGAGATCTACATTAAGATGTAGTATAGTAAAACTACTAAGAGTCAAATTCAAAGAGAGAAGATTGAAAGCAGCGAGAGAGCAGTGACTCACCCATAAAAGGGATCATAGATAATATCTGCAGAATCCTTATGTACAACCTTGAGAGCCAGAAGGCAGTGGAATGATATATTTATAGTACTGAAAAACAAAACAAACAAACAAACAAAAAAACTAGATCACCCAAGAGGTCTTTATCTGGCAAAACTGTCCTTAAAAATGAAGGAAAAATTAAAGTATCTCTGGAAAAGCAAAGGTTGAGGGAGTTCATCACCACTAGACTTGAACTACGAGCAATGCTAAAGGAACTCCTTCAAATGGAACCAAAAGCACACTAGACAGTAACTCAAATTCATATAAAGACATAAAATTCTGTTATAAAAGCAGATATCAGGGCAGAAATAAAGGTAAGCATTATTAAAATTTTAGTTTTTAACTCCATTTTAAATTTTCTTCAGAACTTAGAAGTTAAATGCGTAAAAATAATTTATAGCCATGCTATTGGGCATGAACGTAGAAAACGTAATTTGTGAAATCAATAACATAAGTGGGGGCAGAACTTTAAAGGAGTGCATTTTTTGTTTGTGATTGAAATTAAGTTGATATCAATTCAAATTAGATTCTTATTATTTGTTAGTTTAATGGAATTGCCATTATTCATAAAACTTATCTGTAGAATATATAATAAAGGAAATGAGAAAAATTAAAAGTTACTAACAAAACAAAACTAAACTCGAATGAAAGCAGTAAAGTAGGAAATTAGGGATAAAAATAAATAAATAAATAAATAAATAAATAAATAAATAAACAAACAATACACCATACAGTAAAAAAAAAAACAGCGGTATGGCAGAATAATAAAACCTTCAATCATAAGGCAGAAAATAGCTAAATAAATTAAAAGAAAAAAAAAGGGCTCATCTATGTACTACATATAGTTGACTCACTTTAGTTCTAAAGTCACAAATAGTTTTAAAATGAATAAATGGAAACACATATTTCATTGTAATAGTAATCAAAGAAAATATAAATGTCTATACTAATAGGTAAAACAGACTTTAACAACTGTTACAGGAGACAGGGAAGCACATAACTGATAAAAAGATCAGTTAACCAAGAAGATATAACAACTATAAACATATATAAGTCAAACATCAGAATCCCCAAATATATGAAGCAAATATTACTAGATTTGAAGAGAAAAATAGATATTTCTGCAATAATAGTTGGAGCCTTTAATGCTTCAATTTCAATAATGAATAGAAGTTCTAAACAAAAGACCAATAAGGAAATAGAGGACTTAACACTATAAACTAATGACATCTAACATATATATATATATATATATATATATATATATATATATATCCAACATCTGACATTTTTCTCAAGTGCATACAGAACACCATTCACATTACATTATATGTTAGGTGACAAAACAATTCTTAAGAAATGAGTCTAAAAATAAATAACAGAATGAAAACTGAAAATACACAAATAAGTGGAAATTAATACACTCAACCAATGAAAGAAGAAATCACAAGGTAAATTAAAATATATCTTAGCTTTACTATTAATTTATTCTGTTGTGTAACTCTTCCTCTTAAATGCAAATATTCTGTTTGATATTTCTCTAATTTTGAGTTCCTTGGAAATGTCCCTCAGTATTTTCTTCCTCCTTGCCCCTACATTTATTATCCACATGCTATTCACTGAAGAGTTATCAACATTGTATATTCCTCCTGCCTCATTTTTGTCCAAGAACCAGCAACTGTTTTTAACCAGGCCTTTTGGGTTGCTTTTCAAATAAATGAATAATCAAGAACCAGTGATCATAGACTGGATCTGGCTCATAGACATGTTTTATTTTGCTTGAGCATTTTTGTCTGCAAAATAATCTTGCATTTAAATTAATTAGAAACATAAAAATCAGGGAAATTTACATTAAATATTTTCAGTCTCTTCAAAATGAGAAAGTCTGGCAATAGCAGGTCCTTCTGGCAATGATTGGCAAAAGCTGAGAGGAAGCTGTCCCAAATACCTATAGCATATGCTCCCCACCTTATCTGACTCCATCAGATTTACCTCACTTAATTCGTCTGCTAAAACTAGCTAGGTTACCTGCCTCTCCATGAGCATTTGAGTTTGATGCATTTATTACTATCTGTCCTTGAGGGTCTTGAAGAAAGAATTCTTAGAAATACTGAAGCATTTTTGGAATCACTAGAATATTCATTTTTTTTTTTCAAAAGGAAAAGCAAAGACACTCATTTGAAGTTGTAAGTTCTGTTACATGAAAAAATACACTGAAACACAGACATACACTTTAACTGCTATTATTTTATCTTCCAACTGTATTTTTGTGGTGTGTATGCTATTACACATGTAAAATCATTGCATTTTCTCATATTTTCTGAGAGTTACGTGAAGTATGAACTTTGCTCTGTGGCGATAGCTATGCAAAAATTTCAAATACAATGCATTTTTTTTTCATTTCTTTAATGTACTTACTATCGTGGCGTTAGCAATTTCATTTCATTTGTCTCTTGGTAAGAAAATTCCTTTGTTACAATGAAGTAGGATATGTCTCTGCTTTGTCCTCTGAGAAGAAATCAGTGGATCTGACCCTCTTGAAGTATTTGCCTGAAAACCATACTTTTTATGGTTTAAACTTCCATTTCTCAGCTCTATTTCAACTTAGAATTTTGAAGTAGAGACAAAAGTCAGAAAATATTGTTTAAATAAATGTTTCTTTAAAGCATATCGTATCAAGGAAGTTTTACTGACACTTTACTTTTTCTTTGTACTCTATTTTCTATTGTTTCCATTGTTTTTTTTATGTCTTTTCAGAGATGCCAAGTTGATGACTCTTGCATATTCTTAATTGAATATACTGAATGTTCTCCTTGGGCATTTTGAGAGGAAAAACAAAATATTGTCACTACCCATAGGTGATAACAATAAGAATAAATGCCATTAGATTGTCTAGAAGAAACTGGATCAGCTCTGAAATATTATTAAATATATTATGTTTATGTATTGTACAATCTTTAGAATGTAATTCATTCCCAAAACCTGAGACCAGCCAAAACTTGAAGAGGATCCTGATCTAGGACAGAAACAGGCACCAAAAAGCAAAAAGAACAGCATTCAAACTAACTCGAGGGTGAACTGTTGGGGGCTACAGAGACCAGGGAATACTCTACAGAAGAAAGATATTAGCCTGGAGTCTTAAATAAAGAAAATTCATTTTCAGACACTCTCTCTCTCTCTCTCTCTCTCTCTCTCTCCCCCCTTCTTTCTGTTTCAATACACAAAGGCATGGGTGAAAACACCAAAGTGGATATACAGAAATTCAGTTGAAAACAACTCCAAGCTTTATAGAATTGCTGGAGAATCAAGTACACAGCAGGAATTGAAATATATGAGGTTGTAGGAGGCCAGAGAATTGACAGGAGTGTGTGTGTGTGTGTGTGTGTGTGTGTGTGTGTGTGTGTAGCGGAATGAAGTGGTTGAGAGTGGCTAGTTTTTAATGCACTCTTAGAATCATGATAATATCCTTTATACAATGGTGAGTCATGGAAGTCGTGTAACCAAGATAAATAAAAGATCACACGATCAGATTTTTATTTTGGCAAATCTATGTACAAAACTTTTAAAGTGCTGAATTTGCTACAGTTTATAATGATTCTATTGTTTTTTTCTTTTCCTATTTTGAAATAAACAAAAAAGAAATCTAACTATTCCTTAACTTCCTTTTATCTTAATAAAATGTCTTGTTCTCTCCCTTTGCCTGTATACTACAGAATTAGGTTTGTCATTTCCTCCACCTGAAATAACTAGTACTCTTTTCTTCTTTGAAGAGGCAGCTTTCAATGAAAATTAAAAAATTACAAATCGAAAAAAAAACCTGTTTTTTATACTGAAGCTTTATAATAGCTTTGTAACTTTCATCTTAATTTTTTCACTTGTACAATGATGACAAATAATATTCACCTTGCAGTGTTATAAAATTAAATAATATAAGTCATGCAAAATACCTATATCCATCTTTAGTACCTGGCAAACAGTAGTGGCCTCTTTCATTCATTCGTCATTCTCTGTATCCCAGATGCTCTTCTGACTTCCCTAGACTATAAATTCTCCCTTTTCTGAGCACATAGAACATGTTCTGATTGCATCACAAATTTGGCTTTTTTGTATATTTTCTTGAGTATTTGTTGAACCTTCCATGCATATAGTTTTTAATTTCCTAAAGAACTTATTTTACTTGTATTCATAAAGCCTTCCATGTTTCTCCTTGAAGGGTCATTCACATCTACCTTACAAAGAATATATTTGCTCTTTTTATTTTTCTACACAGATAAATGTATAAAGAGATAAAAATAGAGTAATGGATAGATTATAGGTAAGTAATTACATATTTCATAGGTAGATAGTTTATTTAAAATATGTATACAATGATTGTTTTTTGCAAAGCACTGTTAAACACTTAAATATATATAAATGTGTCTATTAGTTTATTAATTGCCTTTTATTACCTGAGGGATTAGGCAGACATCAGCTAATTCATCATATAGGATGATGGCAGCCAATGTTTAATACTAAAATTGAATTTACATTTTAACAATGACATAATGCCTAAACTCAATGAATATATCTTAAGCACTAACAGTGGTATTTCTGTGTAATTTTCACAACATTCCAAAGTAGATATTATTTATCATCTTGTACAGATTTGTGGAATTGTGGATTAAAGAAGGAAATGGTCAACTCTTCTCCCATGACTTTTTACCTCTGTTCTCCCATCATAGTGGTAAGTCCTGAACCAGTTTAGTCTGATTTCAAAGAGGAGGCTCATGTCTCTGCAGGATTATGTGGACCAAAGAGGAACACATGAATGGAAGGCACTGGGCTGTTGACAAGTTGCTTTGTAGCTCCTTTTGAGAATACAAGTGAGACAGTTTTCTGAGTGTTCTGCATCATCTGATCTCACTTAGCATCCTGGGCTTGCTTGATATTGGAAGTAAAGAGTATACATTTAGTTTAGGTGGTTTTTATATAATATCTTTTATTTACTTAATTCAGGATTATCATTGGAACAAGGCATGGACATAGTTGAAGCAAGGAAAATGCTTTTGAGAAATAAAGTAACATGTGAGCAGTTAGACTTGTGAAACCCCTTATAGTCTAAATCTCAGTTGGAATTTCAGAAACTGACAAAGAAACACAATGAGGAATTGTTTATTATTAGATAAGAGTTCTTGGCAAAGCCCTCCTGTTAGCCCATGAGTACTATTTGTTGAATTTATATAAAAGGCAAGGCTACGTGCAACTTCTGGGTTTATTTGTAGGTGTGTTGGGAGAGAGTAAGGTCACGGGAGGGAGTTGGAATAAACAAGCAAATAAAACAAAACAAAATTATATAACCTCAAGCAATTTGGACTCAAAGAACTGAAATTCAAATTCTAATTCTCTTGCTTTCTAGTTTTGACTTAGGTTTTTTTTTTTTTTTTAACTTCATACTAATGTTTGAAACTTGAGAATGAGTAGAATGATTCATAATTTGAAAGATTATGGGTATTCAATGGCATGAATATGTAAAATACCTTGCACGGTATGGGCAGATCACATGTTCATAAAGATTGTCCTTATTTCTTCCTCCCTATGCCTTCTGTGTCCAGAAATATGGGTATCAGCTTGATGACCAACTTTACTTAGAAATGCTCACCTCACATAGAAGCTGGACCAGCTTTGACGTATCAGTAGGTGGAGGCCTCAGGAATCATATTTGGTGGTGATAGCATGATAAAGATTATGCTAATAACATCTCAGATTTGGGCAGAGAACTTTGGCTTCCACAGAATTGTGAACTCAAGTGCTCCTGGCTCATTTGGAGGGAGGGAAGTGAGTGGGTGGAAGTAGTGAGGCTTTCTATGTCCATTTGTTAAAATGACTTTTTAATGATGGCATAAACTGTTTTCACACCTTGATACACAACAGAAACAGAAACAGAAATATAAATAAATCACATTTTTGAGCTCTTGGCACAAAATCAGTAAATGTACTAGAACTACTTAAAACATGAGAAAAATTATGTAAAATTTACATTTAAATATGCTCACTGATTTTTTTCATTTTCATACAATTAGTTAACTAAAGAACAAAGTTTCCCAAAGGTCAGAAGACACCTTTTACAAATGTGAAATTTCATTTTTCTAATAATTGCAATTTAAATAAATCCCAAATTAGTAATTAATGTTAGATGGACTTAATGTATTCCAAAATGATAAAGTGATTTCCAAAAAGTTTGGAACAGAAAAAAGAAAATTATTCTTCTCTGTTACTTTAAGGTATTATATTGAACCATTTATCCATATGTTACAAATAAAAATTGTTTAAATTATGTAGATATTGTTCAAGTCCAGTTCTATTTCTACCAAATTAAGGAAAGAGTACTGGCCTTAACCACCTTCATAAACACCTTGACTTAGATTCAAATTTCATACTATATCTTGTCAGTAATTCTTGTCAGCCTTAATCATGTAGCTTAAATTAGAGACCAATGCCACCAACTTCATCTTCTTTTTTTCTCAATTAGTGCTTGGTATTAACACAACACTCCTCTTACACTATTTCAATACTTCTTAGATTTTAATTCAGTAATTCGTTTTGATCATGATGGTATCTTTTTCATTGTGGAATGTCCTGGAATAACCTCAACTCAGATGTATAATCCATATGAAGAAACACCTGGGATTAAGAGAATTTCTTCCATTTTGTAGGAAATCAAGGATACTTGTACATACTGAAGTCAAAGCAATATCCTTCTCGTAGCCACTTATATTAGTAATGGGTAATTGAGGAGAAGGGGGAAATCAATTTAGAGTAAATTATTTATGTCTTTAGTCTTTTCTTTCTTCCCTTGTAAAATGGTAATATTCATGTCTACCTTAAAATGTCTTGGTGAGTATTGATATGTGGTTTTGAATGCCAAAGATACAGTGCTTGGATGACAATAGATGTACAATATATTTTGGTTTAATTCTCTTTCCATGATGGCCTAAAAAACACTGACTTGTTTGCTAAGAGAAGGGTTCAGGCTGTGGAGGGGAACACAAACAAACATTATTTTACCTGGATGTAAATTGTTAGGATGATTACAAAACAGAAAATAATAAAGTTACAGACATTCTTTTTTCAGAATCAGAGATACAGCTAAAACTGTTAAAATAATAAAATGTTAGTTAACATTTATGTTTATGTTTTTGGTAGTTGGCTCTTTTTTTTTTTTTTTTTTTTTAGCAATTTAGAAAGGAACTATGCTAAATAAATCGCATCTGTTTTTAACCTATCTCAAGACATGAAATCAATATTTTACACTAATCCAAGGAAGCACATATTTGAAAACCACTGAATTAAGGAGTGTGGTTGGCTTTTAAAATATCCAGGTGCTCAAAGCTATTCTGGATACCTTATCTTTTTATAGGATCAGACAGATTTCTTGCTCTGGTAAATTTCTTCATGCCAGCTCCTGCCTCAGGGGAACAAGATTGAGTGATATGGTAAATCAACAGCTGACTCATGCCATTTAGGATAAAAAATGAAATTTTGACTAAAATAAAAAGAATAATGTAGATGTGGGTTTACCTGACTGAAATTATTCAAGGAGACTGAGGACACTTTCAACATAATGGAAATATTTTAATAAGAGCTCAGCCTTCTATTGTGGCTATTTTAAGACCAGTGCATGGAACATAGCAGGGTCTTTCAATAAACACTAATTATTCTGAATCACTGGAGTCAAAGTCAGAGTAGGATGAGTTATAAGAGGAATGATGAGGATCCAATGAACTGCTTGCACAGGCTTCCTTAAACAATTGTAGCCACAGTAAATGTGCCCTTTTCATCTCTGAAGTCAGGATTAGAGAATCTACTTCAGGAAGAGCCCATCACTTTTTTAGGGCTCATCTAATTAAGACCCAGGACAATCTCCCTTTCGTAATGTCAATTGTGTCATACCACATAACCTATCTGATCATATTGACAAACTATCTGATCATATTTTCCCTGGGGAAAATACAGGGTGTGTAGTCCATAGAGCAGGAATCATGGTTACTCTCTTGGAATTCTGCCTACCACACGTGGAACACCTAGGATTACTTTTAGTAGATGCTGTCATCCTCATCTTTATAAGGCATTTATAGAACCAGGAATAAAAAGTGGAGTCAGTAACTGTCTCTGTGCTAGCTACATAAAAATTACTGATTTATTTTTTTAAAGGTAAAGCACTTTTGTTTTTATTAGGTTTTTGTAAAATGAGCTTCAGAAATATTTTAAAACATTACAAAATTCTTGAGAATCTTCAGAATACATAAAAAAGCAAACAACCAAAAATCAGTTCTCAAAGTTATTAGGGATGCTCGTGAAAAAAAAAGGAAAAGGAGGAAACAAAACAAATACTTGCTGCTAATAATGCAATTTCATGCAGGTGAGGGTCATTTGTAGATATATAAAAGAATGTTACATGTACACAGACAGGAGTAGTTGAGAATATTCAAAATACACATGAACACACTCCAGTGAGGAGTCTGACCCCATATTTTGATGTGTGATTGCTGATGGCTTTTAAGTATCACTCCTTTGTCTTGTTCCTTACATCTGGACAAGTTGATAAGGGCACCCACCTGGAAACCCTCTCCTTTGGTACCATGAAAGATTCTAACTACATAAGTCCCTATCTTTACATAAAAACTCTGACACTGGCCCCACCCCCTAATTACAGTAAGGACTCAGGGCCACTCTCTTTTCCTTGCTTTCTCAAACCATTTTGGAACTGCTTGAGAGGTCTGCCTTGCTCTCTGCAAACACCTCATTATTTAAGTAACAAACCTTTCATAGCTTCTTGGTATGTGTATGGTGCCATCAGTCTTGATAAACTTTGCTTTTCCAAGATGACCACAATACATGCATATGTACCTAAAATTTTTGTGATCAACTATTTCATCCTAGAAAAAAATTTTTCAGTCAAATCATTGTAAGATATGTTTTTTTTTTTTTACCTAAAAAACCCTCTTTTCATCTCTCTTTCTCCCATAAATCCTACAACATGAGACTGCCCAATTTTTAAAAAAATATTTCTCCTGATCCCATCAGATCTCAGAAGGTAAGCAGGGTCGAGCCTGGTTAGTGCTTGGATAGGAGACCACATAGGAAGACCAGGTGCTGTAGGTGTAAAAAATAAAAAAAGTAAGGGATTGTAAGCTGACAAGGTCCTTGCAATCTGTGAAGTCAACCAAGTGTTGCCTTGCCTAAAAATTTTTTTAAAACTTTAAATGAAAAAAATCAAAAAAAATATTTCTCAAAGTAACCAATGATACAAATTAACATTACAGGATAACATAATTTTAAGCACACTGATTAGGCAAACTTTAAAAAGAGAGAATCTACACACAAAGGGTGGCCTCAACAGGTACACGAGTCTGCTGGGGCAAATACCGTTCTGAAGGGTCAGTCTCCACACAGCATCTCATACCATGTGAGTATGGCCAATTTCCCAGCTGGTCAACCCAAGAGTCAATATCATCCACTGATGTGCTTGCTAACAGAAGTGAAGCCTTAGATACACACAACCAACACAAAGAAGATGTACAGAGCCTGTGGTACAGGTGATTAGGGAGAAAGTGCCACTGGACTTCACAAAACACCTAGAACATAAGTCCACATGACCAAGGATGGGATATGTGACAAATCTTCCGAACACATAGAAATGAACACAGAGAAGCAGCTATAATGAGAAAACAAATAAATGTTTTGCACATAAAACAGGAGAAGAAAACTTCAGAAAAAAAATGTAAACAAAATGGAAGCAAATAACATACCAGAGATGGAGTTCAAAACAATGGTTATAAGGATGTTCAATGAACTTAGGGGGAGAATAAATTATCTAAGTAAGAATTGAAACAGATAGTAAGAGACCTCCTTGAGATTGAAAGGCACACACAGACTGAAAGTAAAGAGATGAAAAAAGGTATTTCATGGAAATGGAAAGGAGGAAAAAATCTAGGTTAGCAATACTTATATCAGACAAAATAGACTTTAAAACAAAGGATATAATAAGAGACAAAGGAGGACATTAAATAATAATGAAGTACTCAATACAACAAGTGGATATAACCCTAGTAAACATATACATACCCGACACAGGAGCACTACATATATCAAGCAATTATTGACCAAACATAAAGGAGACATTGACAGTAATATACTCATAGTAGAAGACTTTAACACCCCATTGACATCAATGGACAGATCTTCCAGAGGAAAAAAAAAAAGTCAACAAGGAAACAGCAGCCTGAAATGACACACTAGACCCCATGAATTTAATTTATACTTTCAGGGTGCTTTACTCCAAAGCAGCAAAGTATGCATTCTTCTCAAGTGCACATGAAACATTTCAGTATAGACCACATGTTAGGGCACAGAACAAATCTCACTAAATTTAAGAAGATTGAAATCATATTGTGAGTCTTCTCCAACCATGATGGTATAAAACTAGAACTCCACTACAAGAAAAAAAAATAACTAAAAAATACACAAAGATATGTAGGCTAAATAACATGCTACTAAACAATGAGTGGATTAACAATGAGATCAATGAAGAAATCAAAAGATATCTAGAGACAAGTGAAAATGAAAACACAACACTTCAAAGGCTATGAGACACAATGAAAGCAGTCCAAAGAAGGAAATTCATAGCAATACAGGTCTACCTCAGGAAACACGAAACATCTCAAATAGACAATCTAACCTTACACTTAAAAGAACTAGAAAATAACGGCAAACAAAACCCAAAGTGAGTAGAAGAAAGAAAGTAATACAAATCAGAGAGAAAATAAATAAAACAGAGTCTAGGTAAACAACACAAAAGATCAATGAAACCCAGAGCTGTTTCTTTAAAATTATAAACAAATTGATAAATCTTTAACCAGACTTATCAAGAAAAAGAGAGAGGCTCCAAATAAATAAAAACAGAAATGAAAGAGGAGAAGCAACTACAGACTCCACAGAAACACAGATTCTAAGAAAATACTATAAGCATTATACACAAACAAATTTGGAAGAAATTGATACATTCTTAGAAACATGCAATCTCCTAACATCGAATCAAAGAGAAACAGAAAATCCTAACCTACAGATTACCCCCAACAAAATAAAAACAAACAAACAAACAAACAAACAAAAAACCCAAAATAGAAGTTCTGAACCAGCTGGTTTTGTAGGTAAATTTTTCTAAATATTCAAAGAAGATTTAACACCTATTCTTCTCATACTATTCCAAAAAATCAAGAGAAGAGATGGCTTCCCAATTCTTTTTATGAAGCTACTATTACTCTGATTCCAAAATCAGACAAAGTCAGTAGAAAAAAAAATATAAAGGTCAATATTCCTGATTAAATTTGAAGCAAAAATTCTCAACGAAATATTAGCAAATCAGTTTAGCAATATATTAAAATTGTCATGCACAATAATCAAGTTGGAGTCATTCCTGGAATGTAAAATTGGTTCAATATCTGCTAATCAATCAATGTGATATATCACATTAACAAAATGAAAGATATAAATCATATGATCTTATCAACAAATGTAGAAAAAGCATTCGACAAAATCCAGCATTCATTTATGATTAAAAAAAAAAAAACTCTCATCAAAGTGGGAATAGAGAGAAAATACTTCAACATAATGAAGGCCATATATTACCAATCCACAGCTAACATCCTACATGATGAGGAAAGCCTAAAATCATTTTCCTTAAGATCAGAGACAAGATAAGAATTCCCACTTTCACCAATTCTATTTGATATGGTATTGGAAGTCCTAGCTACAGAAAACAGACGAGAGAGAAATAAAAAGCATTCTAATTAGAAAGAAAGAAGTAAAATTGCCATTATTTGCAGATTACAAGATCCTATATATAGAGAGGACCCTAAAGAGTCCATCCAAAAACTGTTAGAACTGTTCAATTAATTCAGTAAAGTAGCAGGATACAAAGATCACATTCAGAAGTCAGCTGCATTTTTACAAACCAGTGATGAACTATCAGAAAAATAAATTAAGAAAACAGTTCCATTTACAATTGCATTAAAACAATAAAATACCTAGGAATCAAATTAATCAAGGATGTAAAAGACTTATTCTCAGAAAATTATAAGCCATTAAAAAAATTGAGAAGATACAGATAAATGAAAACATATAGTGTGCTTATGGTTAAGAATCAACATTGTTAAATCTGTATTTAATGCAATCTCTACCAAAATATCAGTGACATTTTTCAGAGAACTAGAACAAATAATTCTAAAATTTATATGGAATCATAAAAGATCCCAAATAGCCACAGCAATCTTGAGAAAGAAGAACAAGGTAAGAGGTATCATACTACCTATATCAAACTACATTACAAGGCTATAGTACTCAAAACAGCATGGTACTAGCATAAAAACAGATACATGGATCAGTGGAATAGAATAGAGAACTTATTGATAAGGCACAATCTATAAGGTCATTTAATCTACAAGAAAGGAGGTGAGAATATACAATGCAGTAAAGACCATCTCTTCTACAAATTGTGCTGTGAATAATGGATGGAAACACACAAAAAATGAAAATGAACCATCTTCTTGCACAATACCCCTCAAAAAACTCAAAATAGATCAAAGACTTAAAACTAAGAACTGAAATTCTAAACATTCTAGAAGAAAATATAAGTGATAAACTCTGATAATGCTATTGGTAATATTTTTTTTTCTGACATTTCTCCTTGAGCAAGAGAAACAAAAGAAAAAGATAAATGGTACTACATCAAACTAAAAAGTTTTACACAGCAAAGGAAACCATCAACAAAATGAAAAGAAAATCTACTGAATAAGAGAAGATATTAGCTTCTGATATGTTTGATATGGATTAATGTCCAAAATGTATAAAGAACTCATACAACTCAACAACAGCAACAATAAACAATCCAATTAAAATATAGGTAGAAGATCTAAATCGGTACTTCTCCAATGAAGAAATACAGATGGCCAATAAATATATAAAAAGATACTCAAGATAACTGATCTTCAGAGAAATTCAATTTAAAACCACAATGAGATATCACCTCAAGCCTGTCAGAATGTTTATTCTTAATACATCAAAAAACACGTGTCGTAGAGGATGTGGAGAAAAGGGAATCCTTGTACACTCTTGGGGGAATTGCAAAACTGTAAAGCCACTTTAGAAACAGTTTGCAGGTTCCTCAAAAAAAAATTAAAAATAGAACTACCTTTTGACCCAGCAATTACACTTCTGGGTATTTACCCAAAGAAAATCAAAACAATAATTCACAAAGGTCTATGCATCCCTATGTTCTATGTTCATAGCAGCACTATTCATAATAGACAAGATATGGAAGCAACCTAGATGCCCAACAACAGACGATTGGATAAAGAAGTTATGGTTCATATATATAATGGAATATTACTCATTCATAAAAAATGAAATCCTACCGTTTGCAATGACATGGATGGACCTAGAGGTTACTATGCTAAGTGAAATAAGTCAGAGAAAGATAAATATCTTATGATTTCACTATATATGTTGAATCTTGGGAACAAACAGAATAAATTAAAGGAAAACAGACACAATTTACAGAGTACAATCTGGTGATTGCTAGAGGGAATGGAGTTTAGGAGGCTGGATGAAAAAGGTGAAAGGATGAAGTGCAAATTAATAGTTAAAGATAGTCACAGGATGTAGAGGAAAGCATAAGGAATATAATCAATAGAATTGTAATGGCTAAGTTTAGACCTAGAGGGGTTTAGAGTGATTGAAGGGATCACTTCATAAACTATATAAATGTCTGACCAATGTAGTGTAAAACTGAAACTAATATAGAAAAATCCTAAACAATGCATAGCACTGTGTCTCAGAAATTTCAAATTTATGAATTTAAAGTGAGCTAATATTACTTAACTTCTCTGTGCTCTTAAGAAAAAGAATAAAAAAACATGAAATAATAATAAAAGGAAATATGTAATGATATGAAAAACTTATGTATATGCTATTAATTAAATAATGTATGCATATAGTTATATATTTGTTAACCAGTAAGTTATAGAAGCTAATACTAATAGAAACAGAATTGGGAATCAATATGTGAACTTAGTCTTCCATTCATAATGGAGGTTTATATCTTCATTTTTCTCCAAATGCATATTCTCAGTGAAAAAAAAAGTGCAATAAAATTATTCTCAGGAAAATCTTCTAATAGATAAATGCAAATATTTTAAAGTTTATAAATCAGTTATTAGTTTAATATATTGGAAACCTAAAAAATATGGAATTAACTTGGCCTCTTCTTATATCTGAGCAGTTTGTTTGACTAGAATTATGTTGACAATGTGGTATATTATAAAATAAACAAGAACATTTTCATTTAGGATTAAATATTCACATTTGGCTAGGGGCTATTATTTTATTCAACTGTAGATCCAGTGTATATGCTGTGTGTGTGTGTGTGTGTGTGTGTGTGTGTGTGTGTGTGTTCCTTATATACTTAGTCAACAAATAGTTTCTTATTGCCTACTGTATAGCTGGTACTATGTGAGGCACATGGCATTTCTAGAAAAAAAATCTGTAAAGCTAATATACGAAATGTCAACACTGGATAATTTAATTATATATTTTTATTTTTTTGTTCTGCTAAATTTATTTTATAGTTTATGAATTAGTAGTTCATTGTGTGTGCTTCATAGACTTTTTGTATTCCCCAAGACAATTTTAGGGGTCTGCAAGGTCAAAATTATTTTTATAATAAAAATGAGATGTTATTTGTCTTTTTCAGTGTGTTGACTTTTGTACTGCTGGTGCAAAAATGACAGTGGGCAAAGCTGATGGGCCTTAGCAAAAATAAGGAAGAGGAAACAAACTCAGTAGTAGCTATCATTGTATTCTTTACCACCATGCACTCACAGAAAAAATAAAATGCTAGTTTTACTTGATAATATTCTAGATGAAAGAGTAAAAATTAATTATGACTCAGTGTTTATCCTTTTAATATTTTGCATGCAAAAAAAAGGACACATAAAGCATTTATGCTGTATATTGAAATACAACGGTTGCGTCAAGCAAGTGTGTGATTGATATGCAAGCTAAAATTGCTTCTTTTGTCATGGAACTCAATTTTTACCTGAAAGAATAAATGAAATACAAATGATGGTTATTCAGCCTTTGGTATTTGGCAGACATTTTGATTAAAATGAACAAAGTGAGCTTCACACCTTGAGTAGAATAATTACAAATATTTTGCCAATAACAAATCCCAAGTTTTCAAATAATAATTAAATTTTAGAAAACATACATCGGCCAACATAAAATTCATGCTTGGACAAAAGATTTACTCAAAATGCAGGATAAACTGATTAATGTTAGTCTAACAGAGTTCAAAGATTCGTTTAAAAAGTTTTTTAAGATATTACATTATAACGTCTCTTAAGAAAGTACCATTTGTTGAGTTCTAATGTAGTATCAAAGAAGGTTATGCACAATGATCTGAAATATCTAGTCAAATAAATTCTCTTTCACAATTACATATCTATATGGACTAAATTTTCTTTACACGCTTAGGTAAAAATAACATGTCATCAACTGAATGTAACTATGAGAATATGGCTGTCTTTTGTTAGAATATAGCTGTATCAATTAAAGAGATATGAAGTGTCAGTCAATGGCACATTCTTCGGTAAATTATTCCTTGAAAAATATGGTTATTTTAATGAAAATATTACTAATTATATATGTATATATGTATGTATATATACATATATATATTTGCTATGACTTTTAAATACATACAATAAATAATTTTTTAAATTTATATTTCTCATAAAAATATTGAGAGCTATAACTCATATAAACACTTTCCAGGGTCCTCAATGAAATTTAAAGAGTGTTTAAGGGCCTTGAGAGAGAAAAAAATACTTTACTAAATAAGAAATAAAGAATATGATAAAAGTTATCTATAAATCTCCTAAATCTCCTTTATAAAATCTTCTATTACAAAAACCTGGATGTAATATCTCCTTATTGCTCTTCTTATCATACATATATCAAAAAATTGCATGTGCTTTTACATTACTATATCAAATAAATTATCAGCTTTTTGAGAACAAAGTTCATACTTAATTCCTAAATCAACAGTGTGTTTAACAGTGCATGGCGCTGTGCCTAGCCTGAAGGGTTTGTTCATTGAGAATTTTTAAATTAAGTTTAATGTTTTATGGACACAGTCCCAGAGAATGAGTTCACAGTGAAGAAAGACTCACTTTATCATTAAAACTTAATTCTTTTTTGAAATATCCTTAAAAAGAAAGTTTATATACCCTGGCCATCTATTCAGCAAGTATTTATTTGAATTAATGACAGTACTGCAGGGTCTGTTATTTTTTGTGTCTCTCTGGCACAATTCTGTAACTAAAAGAGAGCCATCTTTCTATCAGCCCTTGCCTGTGAGGCTCCATTGCAAAAACCATCCAGTTGTCAATGTTATTATATCAACATGACCCATAAATTACCTGTGTGCACACACGGTGATTGAAATATAAGTACATGGTATTGTTATACAGTCCTTGGCACAGTAAGATAAGGCACAGTTAGGAATATGTCCTCATTTGAGTTCAATTCTATGAGGAATTAAGACCAGTAGATTGGTGTCCTTATTTTCTATCTGAGCTCAAATAGGAAAAAAAAAATGATAAACATAATGTAATAATTAGTTTGCTTTATGCTTTGTCTATGATTTTGTCTGTAAAATAGGATGATCTCAGGGCCTCATTACAATGGTAGCCACTTTCTAAAGTTTCAGGAGTTCAAAAAAACACACATAGCAAAAAGAGAGGGAACCTTCATTTTATTCATCAGTAGATATTTGTCAAGTATCTCTTCTGCACACAACCCTGTTTTAATTATTTTAGAAAACATAAAAAATAGGAAATATAACAATGATTTCACACATACAGAATTATAAATTATATATATATGTATATAAATTACCCACATACATTACTATACATAGTAATATCTGCAACTATATCTATTTTTATATTTATACATCTAAGTATTTATCTTTCTTTTTATATATTTCTTTAAAATATTAATTTATTGCTGTTAGTATCTAACATAAAGCTTTTCACATGATGTTTGATAAGAAAATATTGTTTGATAAAACAAAAGAAAACAAAAGTACTGCATTTGTGAAATATTCTCTATAGTAGATAAAGTAATGGTTCCTCAAAGATGTCTATATCCAAACCCTAGGAATTTATGAATACATTATCTTACATATCAAAAGAAATTGGCAAATGTACTTAAAATTAGGACCTTGATATGAGATTATTGTGGATTACCCAGATGTGATCAATTTAATCACTGTATCTTAAAGGTACAGAAACTTTTCTGGCTATGGTCAAAGAAAACTGTGAGGTCAGAGAAAAAAAAAAATTGATTGGCTTTGAAGATGGAAGAAGTGGAGTATATGAGCCAAGAAATCCAGGCAGCCTCTAGAATCTGGAAATGGCAAAAAGTTTATTTTCCTCTAGAGCCTCCAGAAAGGAATGAAACCCTGCTTATATCTTGATTTTAGCCCAGTGAGACCTGTGTTATACTTCTCCAGGAAGGTAAGACAATAAATTATTGTCATTTTAAGTGACTGTATTCATGGTAATTTGTTACAGTTCCAATAGTTAACTAATATACCTTCATTCTTGGAAGTTTATGCTCTTTTATACCCTTTCCCTAAAAATGTGATCCTGGCAAATGTATCCATTAGCATGTATTTCTATCCTCCAATTGCCACAAACATATCTTAATAAATTTCTCCTTGATCATCTCATGCTTAAATCATACCTTTGTTATTTTAACCTTTTTCCAAATTTAGCAACACACTAGGTATTTGATAAGTCTCTACAACTTAGTGAATACTTGCATTTCCAATAATATAATGACAATTCCTTAAGGACAGATGTTTGAAATATTATCTTATATCCAAAGAAGGAACCACATGAACATTAGGAAGATTACAAAGTTAAAACACAAATTATAACTATAGGAGAGAAACAGAATTTGAAAAGAGAAAAATATGATCTTTGTATTTATAGAGCATCTTTATTGAAGGTACTCTAAGTACCTTACTAGTAATAAGCAGCAGACACAGAAAGCTATTACCATTTCAAGAGGACAAATGTCATATAGATTTCAGTTTACTATTATAATTGCCTAGGAATTTGAAGAAACCTTTAAGCATTTGCCTCACTTAAGTAGTATGACCAGTAGCTTAATGAGCTCTTGTAAATAATGTAAATGTTCTACATTATTGATAGAACATAGTTATTTTATTAGATTATGATAAGATGTCAAAATATCTTGAATTTCATCTATCCAAGCTCAGCTTCCCAGTCTTTTTTCAGTTTCTGCAAAGCTTGTTGACACTGTAAAGCTAACAAAGTCCCAAGTTTTTGAAACATATTTAAGCCTATTAATACTTCCTGAGCTGGTCCTCATTGTGAGAGAGACAGGTTTTGAAAAAGAAGAATGTTCAGGGGCGATATTCAAGAATGGAACCCTATCAAGCACTACAACAAGCTAGGCACACTGATTAGAGTAGTCCTTGAATAGATAGTTATTTTTGAAGATGCATATTTCATACAGGTTATTTGTTTTGTGGGAGATTTGGGCTGTTTTGTGTCTTCTCTCAATAATAAATATTTTCCTTTTGCTTACAGATCATGTATTTGCTTAATATTTTTTAATCTGAGATCATCTAAATAGTACCTTAGATATAGGAAACAATCAGTAGATATTTCTTACATGATTGAGTTCATTTAGCCTGTACAAGTTTTTCTCCATATACGATTTAAGAAAGTTACTGTTGTGAGACTGATATGTTTATATGTCCATTTTTTCATTATGTCCTTCATAGGGAGAAAGTGCATGGAAGATACAGTCTTTGTGTTAGTGAATTGGAATAAAGTTTTATCAAAGAGAAATATGTTTCTGATTACATTCAACACAGTCTAATTGAGAGAAGAATAAACTGCTTTGTTGAGTAACATAGTAGGACCTCACACACTAACACACTGGGTAAACTTTAGTGATCGTTTTAACTGCTGAATCCCACATTTATTAACAAACTCAATAAAACTTGAAATAACAATTTGATGGCACCAGCAAAAGGAAGTATTTGTGGTGACCATTGTCTGAAGATGAAACTTGCAATAATCTACATACAACTCAGGTTAACATCAATTTTGTGCTGCATTCATGTGTAATCCCAGGGAGAAGAAAGTGTCTATTATTATCTTGAAGTAGCATAAAAGGGATAACATGGTTTACAAAGGAAACAGCTGGATATGCTCTAATCTCCAAGTTCTGATTTCCTTAGATATGAAACATGCATAAAAAATTAAACCTCACTGAACAACTTGTTTATTTTCTGTTCCTGGCATGATTCATCCCTGTCATGGAAGCAGTCCTGGCTTGAGAGAAAGCAGGAATGCCTTTAAATAATAAATAGATTATTTAGAGATCATAGCTCTTATAAATTTAATATTAATTTAACTTCATCATGGTCATTATCAGAATTATAAATATTTTCTCCCATTCAGCTCTCCTTTGTCAATGCCACTTGACCTCCCCCACCCCCTTAACTGTGACAGGAGAAATGATAGCACTCTGCATCAACTTTGGGGAAAGACATCAAATAAAACTAAGTACTCATGCATTTATGGATTAGCATAGAAGAAAAAAATACATCCATAGGGGATAAATAATGCATCAGAAAGTTGTTCTGGCTATGGCCATGCCACCTTCAACGAGCCCGATCTCGTCTGATCTTGGAACCTAAGCAGTGTCGGGCCTATTTAGTATCTGGATGGGAGACCACCTAAGAATATCAAGTGCTGTAGGCATTAAAAAAATTTTTGTTTTGTAGTTTCTTGGTTATGTATAGATAATGGGAACAAGTGGTCCTGCATGGACTTCCCAATATGTTTATAACAAGAGAATGTCCTTTAAAATTTTACATTATATTTTTCAATATTTTTGTATAAATTATATATTAACAAAGAGATATTTTTTCCACCAATGTAATTTTCTATCAATGACATTGTTTTGTAAATTGAATATTACTATGTGCTCGACACAGTTTAAACAAAACAAAAGAAAACACTCCTAAATCCTTAAGAAACTAAAAGCTTATATGTCACCTCATGAAATGCTAAGATGGCTACTATTTTTTTTATTTAATTAATTTATTTAATTAGTTTCAAGTATATAGTACATTGGTTAGACATTTATATAGTTTATTAAATGATCCACCTAATTGCAACTTCTCTCCTATGGTTTTCCACCTAGTCAATATATTAATGTTAACTGCATTCCCTATGCTGTGCTTCCCATCCCCGTGACCAACTACTAATTTGTATTTCTTTAGCTCTTCACTCCATTCTCCCAGCCCCCAAACCCTCTTCCCCTCTATCCGATACCAAATTGTCCACTATATTTGTGAGCCCGTTTTTGATTAGTTTGTTCTTTTTGTTGCTTAGATTCCACTTATACATAAAATCATATGGTATTTATCTTTGTCTAATTTATTTAATTCAGCATAATAAAGTCTAGGTCCATCCATGTTGTAAATGGTAGGATTTCATTTCATTTTTTTAATGGCTGAGTCATATTCCTTTGTGTATATGAAACATAATTTCTTTATCCAATTGTCTGTTGATGTGCATTTAGGTTGCTTCCATATCTTGGCTGTTGTAAATTGTGCTGCCATAAATTTTTGGATGTATAAATCTTTATGAATTATTGTTTTGTTTTTCTTTGGATGGATACCAAGAAGTGCAAATGCTGGGTCAAAAAGTAGGTCTATTTTTAATTTTTTGAGAAACCTCCAGCTTGTTTTCCACAGTGGCTGTACCAACTTGCAATCCCACCGACAATGTATGAGATTTCCCTTTTCTCTGCACCCTCACCAATACTTGTTCTTTTTTGACTTTTTGATGATAGCCATTCTGACAACTGTGAGATAATATCTCATTGTGGTTTTAATTTACATTTCTGTAATGATTAGTGACCTTGAGTATCTTTTCATACGTCTATTGGCCATCTGTATTTCCTCTTTAGAGAAGTATCTGTTCAGGACTTCTGCCCATTTTTTAATTGCATTGTTTTTTTGTTGTTATTGTTGAGTCGTATGAGTTCTTTATATGTTTTGGATATTAACTTCTTATTAGATATATCATTAGTGAATTTCTTCTCCCAAACAGTCGGTTGTCTTTCTGTTTTGTTGATGATTTCCTTTGCTGTACTAAAATTTTTTAGTTTGATGTAGTCCCATTCGTTTATGTTTTCTTTTGTTTCCCTTGCCTGGGAAGATATATCCAAAAATAAATTACTATTATTGATATCAGAGAGTTTACTGCCTGTGTTTTCTTCTAGAAGTTTTATGGTTTCAGGTCTTATATTTAAGTCTTTAATCTATTTCAAGTCTATTCTTGTATATGGTATAAGAAGATGGTCCAGCTTCTTTATTTGCATGTATCTGTCCAATTTTTCCAACACCATTTATTGTCCTGCCATAAATTTGGGGGAGAATGGATCTTGACAAATTATCTTTATCCCATTGTATATTCTTGTCTCCTTTGTCATAGAAGTAAATGAGTGTATAGGCATGGATTTATTTCTGGACTCTATTCTTTTCCATTGGTCAATGTATCTGTTTTTATGCCAGTACCATGCTGTTTTGAATATGATAGCCTTGTAGTATAGTTTGATATTAAGTAGTGTGATAGCTCCAACTTTGTTCTTCTTTTTCAAGATTGCCATGGCTATTTGGGGTCCTTTATGGTTCCATATAAGTCTTAGAATAAAAAAATGCCATTGGTATTTTGATAGAGATTACATCGAATCTACAGATTGCTTTGGGTAGTACGGCCATTTTAATGACGTTGATTCTTCTTACCCATGAACACGGTATATGCTTCCACTTATTTGTATATTTTTCAATTTCTTTTTTCAATGGCATATAATTTTCCAAAGGGATAATCCATGGTTAATTTTTATCTCCTTGGTTAATTTTATTCCCAGATATTTTATATTTTTCAGTGGGATTGTAAATGAGATCATTTTCTTAATTTCTCTTTTTGAAAGTTCATCATTGGTGTATAAAAATGCCACTGACTTCTGAATATTTATTTTTTAACCTGCTACTTTACTGAATACATTGTCAGTTCTAACAGTTTTTTGGTGGAATGTTTAGGGTCCTCTCTATACTGTATCATGTCATTGGCAAATAAAGAGAGTTTTACTGTTTCCTTTCCAATTAAGATACCTTTTATCTTTCTTATCTTATTGTTGTGGCTAAGACTTACAATACAATGTTTAAGAGGAGTGGTGAAAGTGGGAATCCTTGATCTTAAGGAAATACTTTTAGCCTTTCCCCATTATGATGTTAGCTGTAGGTTTGCCATACATGGCCTTTTTATGTTGAGGTATGTTCCCTCTATTCCCATTTTGCTGAGTTTTTATCATAAATGAATGCTGGATTTTGTCAAACAATTTTTCTGCATCTATTAATATGATCACATGGCATTTATTTTTCAATTTGTTAATGTGGTATATCACATTAATTGATCTGTGGATATTGTACCAACCTAGCATCCCAGGAATAAATCCAACTAGAATATGGTGTGTGATATTTTTAATGTATTGTTGAATTCATTTTGCTAATATTTTGTTGAGGATTTTTGCATCAATGTTTATAAAAGATATTGGTCTACATTTGTTTTGTTTTGTTTTGTTTTGTTTTGTTTTGTTTTGTTTTGTTTTTATTGTCTTTTTCTGGTTTTAGAATCAAGGTAATGGTGGCCTCATAAAAGGAGTTATGGACTGTTCCCTCTTCTTGAATTTCTGGAATAGTTTGAGATGAATAGGTGTTAATTCCTCTTTTAATGTTTGGTAAAATTCGCCTATGAAGCCATCTGGTCCAGGACTTTTTTTTTTTTTTTTTAATGGGAGGGTTTTGAATACTGATTCTGTTTCATTGGTGGTAATCAGTCAGTTCATATTTTCTGTTTCTTCTTAGCTCAGTCTTGGAAGATTGTATGTTTCTAGGAATGTGCCCATTTCTTCTAGGTTGTCCAATTTATTGGCATATAATTGCCCATAGTATTTTCTTATGACCCTTTGTATTTCTGTGGAGTCCATGGTTATTTCTCCTCTTTCATTTCTGATTTTATTTATTTGAGTCCTCTCTCTTCTTTTCCTTGATGAGTCTGGCTAAAGGTCTGTCAATTTTGTTTATTCATTCAAAGAACCAGTTCTTGGTTTTATTGGTTTTATTAATCTTTTGTATTGTTTTCCTAGACTCTATTTCATTTATTTCTGCTCTGATCTTTATTATATCTTTCCTTTTATTCACTTTGGGTTTTGTTTGCTGTTCTTTTTCTAGTTCTTTTAAGTGTAAGGTTAGATTGCTTATTGGAGCTTTTTCTTATTTCTTGAGGCAGGCCTCTATCGCTGTAAATTTCCCTCTTGGTACTGCTTTTCCTGTGTCCCATAGATTTTAAGTTGTTGCATTTTCATTTTCATTTGTCCCTTAGTATCCTTTGATTTCTTCCTTGATTTAATTAATAACTCATTCATTGTTTAATAGCATGTTATTTACCCTCCATGTATTTGTATATTTTCTAGTTTTTTTTTTCTTATAGTTGATTTCTAGTTTCATACCATTGTGATCAGAGAAGACAGTTGATGTGATTTCAATCTTCTTAAATGTATTGAGACTTTTTTGTGTCTTAACATGTGGTGTATTCTGGAAAATGTTCCAAGTACACTTGAGAAGAATGTGCATTTTGCTGCTTTGTAATAAAATGCTCTGAAAATATCTATTAAATCCCTCTGGTCTAGTGTGCCTTCTAAGCCTGTTGTTTCCTTATTAATTCTTTTCCTGGAGATCTGTCCATTGGTGTCAATGGGGTGTTAACATCTTCTATTACGAGTGTATTACTGTTGATGTCAGTCGATAATTGCTTTACATATGTAGGTACTCTTATGTTGGGTGTGTATATATTTACCAGGGTTATGTCTGCTGATTTATCGATCCCTTTATCATTATGTAATGCCCTTTTTTTGTCTCTTATTGTAGTCTTCGTTTTAAAGTTTATTTTATCTCACTTCCAGGGGTATCACTATCCCTGCTTTTTTTTTTTTTCATTTCCATTTGTGTGAAATACTTTTTTTCATCCCTTTACTTTCAGTCTGTGAGTGTCATTTGATCCAAAGTGAGTCTTTTGTAAACTGCACATGTATGGTCTTATTTTCTTAACCATTCAGCTACTCTGTGTCTTTCGATTGAAGCATTTAATCTGTTTATATTTAAAGTGATTACTAATAGGTACATAGTTATTGCCATTTTATTATTTGTATTAGTTATTTCTATTTTCTATTTTACTCCTTTTTTTTACAGAAGTCTCTTTAACATTTCTTGTAATACTGGCTTGTTGGTGATGAATTACTTAAGCTTTTCCCTGTCTGGGAAACTTTATCTCATCTTCTATTTTAATGGAAAGCCTTGTTGTTTAGAGTGTTTGTTGTTGTAGATTCTTGTTTTTCATAAATTTGAATATTCTTACCAGTCCCTTCTGCCCTGCAAAGTTTCCACTGAAAAATCAGCAGACATTCTTATGGGGTACTCTTGCAAGTAACTATTTACCTTTCTCTTGCTGCTTGTAAGATTCTCTTTTCTTTTTTCCTTTGGGATTTTGTTTATGATGTTTCTTGATGCAAGCCTGTTTGAATTCCTCTTGTTTGGGACTCTTTATGCTTCCTAAACTTGTATGCTTGTTTGCTTTGCCAAGTTAGGAAATTTTTCTGTCATATTTCTTCAAATAGATTCTCAATCCCTTGCTCTCTCTCTTCCCCTTCAGGTACTCCTATAATATTGTTAAATCTCTTGTTGTCCTGGAGGTCTCTTAAACTATCCTCATTTTTAAAAATTCTCTTTTTCTTCTTTATGTTGTTCTGATTGGGTGTATTCTGCTACCTTGTCTTCCAGTATGCTGATTCAATCTTCTACTTCATCCAATCTACTGTTGAATTTTTCTAGTGTGTTCTTCATTTCATTTATGGAATTCTTTATTCCTGTCTGGTTCTTTTTTTTTTTATAATTTCTATGTTCTTTTTTATGCTTACTATCTCTCTGTTGATGTTCTCATTGTGCTCATCCATCTCCCCGTAAGTTTGTTAAGCATCCTTATAACCATTAGTTTGAACTCTATCTCTGGTAGGTTGCTTGCCTCCATTTAATTTAGCTTATTTTCTGGAGTTTTCTCCTGTTGTTTCATTTGTGACATGTTTCTTTGCTTTCTCATTTTATTAGCCTCTCTGTGTTTTTTGTATGTGTCAATAATATTTGTTTCATCTCTCAGCCTTGGCCAGATGGCTTAATGTGGAAGGTGTTCTGTGTGGCCCAATGGCACACTCTAACTGATCCCCTGTGCCAGGGACTCTGGACGTGATCTTTGTGTGGATTGTTTATGATCTTCTGTTGTTGTCAAGCCTTTATTGCTGTTAGTACATCAGTGGATGAGGTTAATCTCAGGCTGACTTATTGTGGGATTTGGCTGTACCCACAGGGTAAGAGTTGCTGTGTGGGGGCTGATCCCACTAGGTGAGCTTTGCTCTAGCAGTCTCATGTACTTGTTATGACTATGCTTTGTGTGTACCACTAATAAGTCTAGTCAGTAGTTGCTCTGTTTTGTTCTGGTGCCAGCCTCCAGATATGTTGGTTTTGTGGCCCCTTGGGAAAGGATTCCCCATAGGCTAAGGTCAGTTGCTGCTTTTGATTACTCAGGGCTACCTGGTGGGAATTGCATAAAGTGATATGTAGATGGTTTTTGCCTATGCTGGATCTCTAACTAAGTGAAAGAGACAGTGCTATAGGAAGTGGTCCGGTTATATCATGTCCCTGACCTATGGCAGTTTAGCAGAGAGACCAGTGCTCCTCAAGGCCTGACACTGCCTGTCAGTTGCCTGTAAGTCTCTGACACTGGATGAGCCTCTGGGTGATATGCATGTTGGGTGGCACAGGGACCCTAGGACTTCTGGGTCTATTGAGTAAATGTCCCCCTGCTACTGTGGCATCAGTTTACATGCTACCTTGTCTCTGTGGCTCTCTGTACAAGTTTCCAATCATAACAAGGTCAGCTGCTGCCTACCTTGAGCTTGAATGCGCCACATCAGAGCAGGGGTAGCTCCCTATCGATGTGCACTGGCCACTTTGTGTACTTAATTGGGCAGGAGCTCAGAGAGTCAAGGGCTGTCAGGCCAATACAGACTCCTGTAATTCTTTCAAGAGGTATTACAGCTCATACAGGCAGCAGTAATTTGCTCACAACTGTTTTTCCCGGAATGCATACTTACTGCACTAGCTAAGGACTGTTGTTGCCTACACAGATTGCGCAACCCCAGAGCCAAGCAAGGCATGGGAAGCTGCCTGTTAATGGGCTGTAGGTACTTTGTGGCTTAGGTGAAGTGGGATCTCAGGGAGACAAGGACTGTCAGGCCAATGCAGCCTCAGTTTTGCTGCAACTTCTGTACCTGATTGTTCCTGCTGTAGTCACAGATCACAGTGAGACCAACTGCCATCTGAGGTTGTCCCACAGACCCATGCGCTCCCCAGATGCAATAAAGCAACTCTTGTAGGCAGCAGAGGTCTGCCAGCAACTGATTTCCCTGCAGTGCCCACCCTGTGTTAGCCAAAGTTTGTTGCCAGTGTGGACTGGGAGACCTGGGGGGAGTGGCAGGGCTGTGGCTGTTCACTGTCAATGGGCCACCTGGGGCGATTTGCAGGTTGGATGAAGTGGGTTGATCTCCTCAGGCCAGTGCTTCCTAATGGCCCTGTGGGAGGAGCCCTGTGGTCTGTAGATCGTGGAGTAGGGGGCCAGACTAAAGTATAATGGTGGCTGCCCCTCCAGCCCTGTTCTGGCACCAAGCAATGCATACTGTCTCAAAATGAATGCTGCAGGAATTCTGACCCACCACGGGTGTCCCAGGTGAGTGTCTGCAGGTCAGAAAGATTGTGTGCGGTCCCTTCAAAGGGGCATCTAGGGTCTCAGTCTCCTTCTGTCTCAACCAGATGGTGGAGATTCCAGCCTTGGGCTGGATGCCTGGGCTGGGGAGCCCCCAAATGAGACCAGGAACCCCTCTTCTTCAGAAGAGTCTCTGAAACCTTGCTCTCCTCCTGGTGATTCTCCACCATCTGCAGGTGCGGGTTCAGCTGGATTTGTGACTTTGCCCCTCTTACTGGCTTTGATGTTGCTCCTTTATATTCTCAGAGGTACGTGTTACAAGCAGCTGGACTTCAAGTGATTCTCCATGTTGATTATTTTATCATTTGGTTGTAATATCAGTGCAGATCTGGGAGGAGAGAAACCTGCTTTTACCTAGTCTACCATCTTCCTCCAACTCCAGGATGGCTACTATTAAAAATAAATAAAAATAAAGGTTGGTAATGATATGGACAAATTGGAACCTTTGTATTCTATTGGTGGTAATAGAAAATGCTGCAACTATTATGGAAAACAATGTAGAGGTTACTCAACAAATTACAAAGAGGACTACAACATAATATAGCAAATTTACTTTAGGATATATATTCAAAAGAACTGAGGCAGAATCTCAGAGATATTTATACAACCATGTTTATAGCAATATTATTCACAGCAACTGCTAGAAGCAACCATTTGTTTATTGAGAAATGACTGAATAAACAAAATGCATATGCATATAGTGGAATTTTATTCAGTCTTAAAAAGGATGAAATTCTGATACATGCAACAACATGAATAAAACTTGAGGACATGATGCCAAGTTAAATAACCTAATCTTGAGAAGATATTTTGGTGTCTGTGAATCTGTGGAGATTTTGGCCTGGCTGAGAATGTTGATTCTGATTGTCCTCCCAGTTTTTTGAGTCTCCTCCAAAGGCCTGCAATAATATGATTATACACACACACACACACACACACGACAAATACTGTATGATTCCATTTATACAAAGTACCTAGAGTAACCAAACTCATAGAAATGAAAAGCTGAATGGTGGTTGCCAAGAGTTGGGAGAGGGGGTTGTTGTTAGTGAGTATACACTTTTAGTTTTGTAAGATAAAAAAGTTCTTGAGATTGCAAAACAGGGTCAACATATTTAAAACTTTTGAACTGTACACTTAGAAATTGTTAAGATAGTAAATTTTGTTATGCATTTTTATCATAATCTTTAAAAGTCTATATCAATATTTAAGTTACATACACATGATACAATTAGAGAAATTTTTGAGTAAGCATATGGTTATACAATGAATACACATAGTGCTGTATATGGAGCTGCTACTTAGCTAGTATGTACTGGGATCAGAGTACTAGGTGTTCTGACTGATCAGCCATTTATTTTAGGCCATTCAATCAGTTTGGTGACTACTTGCTTCTTATCAGTATACAAACACATGTACAAACAAACACACTCATATTAAAGGTTCACATTCTCAGTATCTCCTATGAAGCTAGAAAGAAGAGGAAAGGGAGATGGCACAGACTAAAACAGAGAATGCTGATCCTCTCAAGAAAAGCAATAAGTCCTGAGTATGTAGATTCTCTAGAAAAATATGCCTGTGTAGGGTGGATGGATCAGAAATATAGCCACTTGGTCTCCATTAGTACAAGAACACCTGTTAGTCAAAGCAGGGAAGTTGAAATTCCACTGACTACCAAGAGGGAGAGAGGCAAGGCTAGGAAGTAACAAGAATGATTTAAGACCTTCTAAGAAGAGATGAAGTGCTACTGAAGAAGTGAGGGAATTGGATGAGAGAGAGGTGAGAGGACAGATAAAAGAAAGGAGAAAAAAGAAAAGGGGAGAGGAGAAGAGCAAGAGAAAGAGAGAGAGAGAGAGAGAGAGAGAGAGAGAGACAGAGAGACAGAGAGACAGAGAGACAGAGACAGAGAGACAGAGAGACAAAGACAGAGACGGAGACAGAGACAGAGACAGAGAGAGACAGAGAGAGAGATGGAGGGAGAGAATGTCTACTCACCACTCATGATATTTGAGAGACTCAAAGAGCTTAAAGTAATGTGAAATTTTATTTGGCCATGTAATCTTATTCTTGCATATTTCACATTCCTTCCTGAAATGTTTAAAGTATAAATTAATTACAGGAAAGAACTCTAAATCAGCTTCGGGCCTTGATATATGTGACCTGATAAAGAAGGGACCTGCTTGTTTAATCGAACATACCAGGTCTGAACCCTAGCTCTATTTCTAAATACATTACCTCTTATACCACCAAAGCAAGAGCCAAAATCTTTGTCTAATTTTTTGAGTTTCCTTATGATCAGATGATGAACTTCTGAGGAAATTCTCTTCTGCTCCTACTAGCTGAAAGTCTCAGGGAAGCACATTTAATTGTGATAAAAGCTTTTTCTGCATGTATTGAGATGACCATATATTTGAATTTGTAAATACTGTGTTACATTGCTGGATTTTTAAATGGTAAATCAATTTTACATTCATGGAATAAAATGCACATGGCCATATTGTCTTATCTTTTTAATATATTGTTGGTTATGATTTGCTAAAACTTTATTTATAATTTATGCCTCTAATTTCAGGAATATTAATCTCTGTTTTCTTTCATTTGATTTGATATCAGGGTAATTCTTATCTCAGAGAATTGAATAGATTTTCTTTTCTTCATTATTTGGCAAGGGTTTGTACAGAATTGGCATTATTTCTTACTTAAGTGTTTGGTATACTTCACCATCTTTTTCTAAGAGTTTTATTATATATTTAGTGTCTCTAATATTCAGATTTATTTCTTCTTAAGTGAGTTTAACAGTTTGCCTTTAAAGGAATTTGTTCATTTTATCTAACTTTCAGATTTATTAGCATAAAGCTGTTAATAACATTAATTACCTTTTAATATTATTAGAACCTGTAGTTATATCACCTCTCTATTCCTGATATTGACCATTTGTGTCAATATTTTTTCCTGATCAGTCTGCCTAGAGAATTTTAATTTTATTGATATTCTCAAAGACCTAGCTTTTTGTTTCATAAATTTTCTCTATAATTTTTTATGTTTTGTTTTAATAATTTTCTTGGATGTGGTTTCATAATGTAGCAGTTAGCATGTCTGCTTTACATGCAGAAGGTCCTGGGTTCATGCCCCAGTGGAGCAACAGTCCAAGGTCTATGTCCATGTCTCCTTGAACAAGCCCGATGTCTGATCTCGCAAGCTAAGCAAGGTCGGGTCTGGTTAGCACGTGGATGAGAGATCACCTTGGAAGACCAGGTATTGCAGGCATAAATAATAATAATAATAATAATATATATATATATATATAAATACACATTTTTTTAAATAATTATTGTTTCTTTTCTTCTGCTTTGGTCAATTAGGTTCATGTTCTAGTTTTTCTAAGGTAAAAACTGAGGACATTGATTTGAGACCTTTATTCTTTTCTATATTGTCTTTTAATGATGCTTTAGCAGTGACCCAAAATTTTTGATATTGTGCATTTTTATTTTGACTCAATTTAAAATATTTTCTAGTTTCCTTTTTATTTAATTAATTAATTAATTAATTTATTTATTTATCTTCTATGGCTAATTTAGAAATGTGTTACTTAATTTCCAATATTTGGGAATTTTATAGAAGTCTTCCTGATATTTCTTTCTAATTTAATTCCACTGTGGTCATAAAACATAGTTACATGATTAAATCTTTTTAAAATTATTGACAGTTGGCATTTTTGTCCTTGAATAATTTCTATCTTAATTAGGGTTTCAGGTCATTTGAGATGAATGTGTATTCTGTTTTTCTTGAATAGAGTTTTATATTTATAAATGTAAATTTGCTCAAATTACTTGATAATGTTAAGTATTTTATATCATTGCTGATGATTTAGCTGGATATAGAATTTCAGTTCAACAGTTTTTCCTTTTAGCACTTTAAAGGTCTTTCTCTACTATTGTCTCACTTGTACATTTGTGATGAGAATTTGCCCTCACTGCTATCCCTCTTCCTATGAATGTTACTTTCCCTCACCCCTTTTGGTTGCATTTTAGATTTTATCTTTTTCATTGTTATGATGTACTTTGGTGTAGTTTCTTTCATGAGTCTTGTATTTACAGTTCATTGAGCTTCCTGGATATTTGGATTAATACTTTCATCAAATTGTGAAAAATTGCACTCATTAAGTGTGTAAAATTTTTTTTTCTCCGAAGTCTTCTTGTGAACTCCATTTCCTTGTAAATTAGCCTGCTGGAAGTTGTACAGTTCAGTGAAGCAATATTAATTAATTAATGTTTTTCTTTATAATTCTTTTTTCTCATTGTTTTATTTTGTTTAGTTTCTACTCTATGCCTTCTAATTCACTATTTTTTATTCTGCAATGTTATTCTTTCTTTAATATTATTCAGTGTATTTTCATCTTGAATACTAAAGTGTTAATCTCTAAATATATATTTGGGTGTCTTTAATATCTTCATATCTCTCCTTAATGTTCTAAACATATGGAATACAATTTTAATAACTTTCAATGTCTTTGTATGCTAATTCTATCACTCAAACTTAGTCAATTTTGATTGATTGATTTTTTTTTTAACATTAGTAGGTATCACGTTGGCATGCCTGGTCATTTTGATTGTAAGCCAGACATTATTAAGTTTAGCCAGCTGTGTGTCAGATGCTTTGTGTGCCTATAAATATTCCAGATTTTTGCTCCAGAGTGCAGTTAAGTTATTAGGAAACATTTTGATACTTTCAGGTTTTAATTTTAAAATGTGTTAGGAATGACCTGAGTGATACTACATATTCTACCCAATGCCCCATAATGCAGTGGTCCCAAACATTTTTGGAACCAGGGACTGGTGTTTCTATGAGAATCTAATGCCTGAAGATCTGAGATGGAGATGAGGTGGTGATACTAGCATCAGGGGGTGGCTGAAAATACAGATGAAGCTTCACTCACTCACTCATCACTCACTTCCTGCAGATTTCTAACAGTCCACAAACCAGATACTGGTCCAAGGCTCAGGGGTTGGGGACCTCTGCCATAATGTATGAAATTTTCCATTTTTGGTTCTGGGAACAGACACAATTCTTACCCTGTGTGAATATGAGATAATGTTGCCTTTAACAGTTTTAGGTGGATTATTTACAGCCTTGCATAATTTTTTTGCACAAATACTCTTATCATGACTCTACTGAGTACTTTAGGAGTACCCTCTGGAGATTTCCAGAATTTTATCTGAGTGCAGCTTCTTACCTTCTGGTAATCTGTCTTACACATGCCAGCTGCCTTATTTTTCCTAGGCTCTTAGCTCCATCTCTTTCATCCTGGTAAACTGATACATTCTACCTGGTTTTCCAGATTTTGCTGCCCATTTTGGAACATTAACCATTGAACTCTAGGTTAGTGTACATGTATAAAATTGAAGTAGTAATTTTTCGATGTAATATTTTAAGATTTTCAGATTAAAATTTCAGATACAAATAGGATTTATCACTTAGTAAAATTGGTCATTTTTCTTTAGTTTTTTTTTTTTATTCTACATTGTTTAAAAGCTTACCTAATGATTTAATATTTCAAAATTTCTAAACACGTATTATTCATCTTCCTAGTACTATAAACTGTTTTCTTCCTTTCTTTCTTTCTTTTGGAAACTACATATGAACCAAAAACAACTTTATTTAACTGAGGAAGTGAGATAAAAGGAAAATTACTGGACATATGAATGGCTATTCACAAACTCCTAACTGAAAAACATGGCCAATGAACACAAAGGAATTTAAAAAAAATATAACCAAAATGGGGATATAAATATTAATAAAAATATATTAAGAAACCAAGCAGAAATTCTAGAGCCAAAAAGTATAGTAACTGAAATGAAAAACTTATCAGAGAAGTTAAAAATAGATTTGAGTAGACAGAATAAAATAATCAATAAAACTAAAAACAAGGTAGTTGACATTATTGAGTCTGAGAAGAACAAAGAAAGAATAAAGGATAATAAACAGAGCATAAGGGACTAGTGGGGTACCATTAATTAGAGCAATATACATATTTTGGAAGTCTTGGAAGGAGAGGGAGAAAGCACTAGAGAGAATATTTGAAAAATAATTGTCAAAGCTCCCAAATTTGATGAAAAACATGAACCTACACATCCAAGAAGTTAAAAAAATATGTAAGTAGCATTACCTCCAGTAGATCCAAACATAGACACTTTTTTTTTGTACTGTATGGTTTTATTTCCATGAAATATCCAGAAGTAGTAAATCCCAGACAGACCACAGATTAATGGTTGCCAGGGGCTGGCAGAAAGGGGGAGTGGAGAGCAATTACTTGGTGATTATGGGGTTTCTATTTAGGATGATGAAAAAGTTCTGTTACTAAACAGTGGTGATGGTTTGACAACATCGCGAAAGTATTAAATGTCACTAATGTGTACACTTTAAAATGGTTTAAGTTGTAAATTTTTAAAAAATTATTTTTTTACATCTTTCATGGTTACATTGGTTAACAAAATCTAATGATTCAGCTGCACACTTTAACAGTAAGGCATATATATATTTACATTGTGTATTCACCTCCCATAGTTAGATTTCTTTCTGTCACCACATATTTGATCCCCTTTATGCCATCTTACCTCCCCTTTCCCTCCACCTCCTACCCTCTAGTAACCACTGGTCTATTGTTCATGTACATGAGTCTCTGTTTGTTTGTCCTGTTCTTTTGTAGCTTTTAGGTTTATATCCCACATAATTGATATCATGTGATTTTTCAACTTTTTCTGTCTGGCTTATTTCACTTAGCATGATTATCTCAAGGTATATCCATGCTGTCGCAAATGGCAGTATTTCATCCCTTCTTATGGCTGAGTAATATTCCATTGTATATATGTGCCACAGCTTCTTCAGCTAATCTATTGTAGGGCATTTTGGTTGTTTACATATCCTGGGCACTGTGCATAATGCTGCTATGAACATCGGTGTGTAAATTTCTTTTCAGATATAGGTTTTCAAGTCTTTGCATTACTCAGTAGAGGGATCACTAGGTCAGATAGTAGATCAATTCTTAGTTGTTTGAGGAACCTTCTAACTGTTTTCCATAGTGGCTGTACCAATTTGCAGTTCTACCAGCAGTGTATGAGGATTCCTTTTTCTAGGCATCCACTCCAACAATTGTTACTACATGTCCTATTGATTGTAGCTAGCTATTCTAACAGGTGTGAGATGATATCTCATTGTGGGTTTGATTGAATTTCCCTAATAGATAGCGATGTTGACCATCTTTTCAAATATTCATTGACCATTTGCTTGTCCTCTAGGGAGAAGTGTTTATTCAGGTCCTCTGCCCAATTTTTGATTGGAATGTTTGTTTTTCTTTCATTATTATTGAGTCATATGAGTTCTTTGTATATTTTGGATATTAGGCCCTTGTCAGAGGTGTTGCTTGAAAATATATTTTCCCATTCGAATGATTGTCTCTTTACCTTGTTGACAATTTCTTTTGCTGAGCAGAGGCTTTTAGTTCGATGTAGTTCCATTCATTTATTTTAGCTCTTACTTCCTTTCCCTTTGAGGTCAAATTCATAATTCCTCTTTAAGGTCAAGGTCCTTGAGTTTAGTTCCTATGTTTTCTTCTATGCATTTTATTGTTTCAGATCTTATATTCAGGTCCTTAATCCATTGTAAGTTACTTTTGGTGTGTGGTAATAGACAACAGTTTCATTGTTTTACAGGTGGCTTTCCAGTTTGCCAGGCACCACTTATTAAAGAGGCTTTTCTTTCTCCACTGTATATTTTGGCATTTTTGTCGAAAATTATTTGCCTATATAAATAGATATGGGTTTATTTCTGAACTGTCAATTCTGTTCCACTGGTCCGTGTGTCTATTTTTCTGCCAATACCATGCCGTTTTGATTACTGTCACTTTATAGTATAATTTAAAGTTAGGTAGCGTGATACCTCCAACCTCATTCTTTTTTCTCAGGATAGCTTTGGCAATTCAGGGTCTTTCGTGCTTCCATACAAATCTGATGATTTTTTGTTCTATTTCTTTAAAAAATGCCGATGGGGATTTTTTTTTGATTGGATTGCATGAAATCTGTATAATGCTTTAGGTAATAAGATCATTTTAACTATGTTGAATCTTCCAATCCAAGAACATGGAACATCTGTCCATTTCTTTATATCTTCTTGGTTTCTTTTAATAAGATCCTTTAGTTTTTAATAAGATACTTCACATGTTTTGTTAGATTTATTCTTAGGCATTTTGTTCCTTTTGTTGCAATTGCAAGTTGAATTATTGTTTCTACTTTTTTTTCTGACACTTCATTATTAGAATATAGAAATGCTATGGACTTTTCAATGTTGATTTTGTATCCAGAAACTTTATTGTATTTGCTTATTGTTTCTAGTGGTGTTCTTGTGGAGTCTGAAGGGTTTTCTACATAGACAAATCATGTCATTCACAAATAGTGACAGTTTGACTTCTTTGTTTTCTATTTGGATTCCTTTTATATTTTTCTCTTGCCTGACTATACTCCCTAGAACTTCCAATGTCATATTGAATAATAGTAGTGATAGTGGACAGCCTTGCCTTGTTCCTGATCTTAGAGGGAAGGTGTTTAGTTTTTCACCATTAAGTATAATGTTGGCTTAGGGTTTGTCATATATGGCCTTTATTATGTTAAGGTACTTTCCTTCTATACTGATTTTGTGAAGTGTTTTGATCATAATGGATGCTGTATCTTATCGAAGATTTTTTTCTGCATCTATTGATATCATATGATTCTTATATTTTAATTTGCTTATGTGTTATATCACATTAATCTATTTGCATATGTTGAACCATCCCTATACCTCTGGGATGAAGCCCACTTGATCCTGGTGTATAATCTTTTTGATATGTTGATGTATTCAGTTCACTAGTATCTTATTTAGGATTTTTGCATCTGTATTCATGAGAGATATCGGTTTGTAGATTTCTATTTTTGTGTTATATTTTCCATGTTTTGTTATCAAGGCAATATTGGCCTCATAAAACACATTTTAAAAAATGTTTAATGACAAGGCAAAAGACAGAATATTGAAAGCAGCAAAAGAGAAGAATGATTCCTTCTTCATTACATACAAGGGATCCTCAATAATATTAACAGCTGATTTCTCATCAAAAACCTTGAAGAATAGAAGTTAGTGGAATGAAAATATATAAGGGCTGACAGGAAAAATGAAAGCAATCAAAAGTTTATAACCTATAAAATTATCCTTCAAAAATGAGTAAGAAATTAAACATTCACAGATGAGCAAAAGTTTTGGCAATTTAGTTACCACTAATCATGTCCTTAAAAGTGCAGAAAGTATTCTTTTAGATTGAAATAAAGTTATACTAGACATTAACTCAAAGTCAAATGAAGAAATACAGATTTCCAGTGTAAGTAGATACATGGGCAAATATAAACTTATTGTATTTTGGGAGTGCAACTACAGAATATAAAAGGTAAATGTATGTAAATAATCATAAATATGTTATTGGGCATATAATATTTTAAGATGCAATATGTGAAATAACAATATCTGTGGGTGAGAACAGATATGTATAAAAGTAGAGTTTTTGTATGCTGTTGAAACTAATTGATATTAATTTTAAATAGATTATTATGTTTGTGATGTTAATTGTAACCCCCTAATAACCATAAAGAAAATATTTAAAATTTATCTATTAATGAAGTAAAAAGAGAAACAAAAGGATTCCCTACCAAAAAAAAAAAAAAACCCTAAAGAAGGCAATAATATGGGAAATAAGAGAGAAAAAAATTGTATGATAGATACAAACAGTATATTTTAAAAATTTAAGTGGAGAAGTAAAGTTCATGTCTCTAATTACTTGAAATTTAAGTGGATTCTCTCCAATACAAAGGCAGAGATTGACAGTTTTGGTCCAGCATGTTCAGAGCATGGAAGATGCCACTCCAAATTAACAAATAGAAAGCCAAACAAAATCGCCACAATATTTTTCAGATTTATCAAAAAAGTGAAGTTACAGGGTAAATAACTGCCACAAAAATAAATAAAGACAAAATAATTTTTGTTAGTATAAGAACACAAATCTATAATCAGAAAACTCATGGGAACAAGTAAGAGGGAAGGAAAACTGGAATATTAGTTGAGGAATTGCTGAATATGTCTAAGAGCAGAAACTCAAGGGTGAACCAATAATAGAAAGCGTTTGCAGTTTTGTGATTTTAACTTAAGAGTTTCAAGAACTCTTAACAGGTACTCACAGTAAATATCTGAGAAAAATTCCCTAAACTCTGTCAGTGGAAGAGGAAAAGTAGCCATTTTGAAAGCAGTAACAAAGAAATAGCTGGGAAGTCTCAAAATACTTGGATTAATTCTAACGCTTCTAAATAAAACATATATCAAAGAAGAACTCTGAAGAGAGATAAAAACATTTTAACTAAATGAAAATGAAAATAAAACATTGAAATTTGTTGGATAAAACAAAAGCATTGCTTAGAAGGAAATATATGACATTAAATATATATGTGTGTGTGTGTGTGTGTGTGTGTGTATATATATATATATATATATATATATATATATATATATATAAAATAAGAAATTCCAAAATCAATAATCTAAACTTTTATTTTAAGAAGTTAGAAAAATAAAAAGCTAATTAAATCCAGAGGAAGCAAATGAAAATAATTAAAAGTAGAGCACAAATCAAAGAACTTGGAAACAGAAAATGAATAAAGATAAATAAAACCAAACAATTCATTGAAAGATCAATTAAATTGATAAGCTTCTAACTAGGCTAGGTAAAAATAAATTAAAAAAAGACATATTACTATTATCTCTAATGACATAGGAAGCAACACTATGGAGTTCATGGGCAGTATAAGGATAATAAAGGAAATAATAAAGGAATAGTTCAAATAACTTTAAATCTACCAATTTGATAACCCAGATAAAATGGACCAATTCCTCAAAATACACAATTTCCCAAAATTCAAATAAGAGGAAATAGACAATAGATTAGTGCTTACCAGAGAGAAGATGGGAGACGTAGATAAGGATAAAAGGGTTCAAATATTTGGTGATGGAAGGAAATTTAACTTTTGGTGATGAAAACACAATGTTGTCTCTCTGTATCTCTGTCTCTCTGTCTCTCTCTGTCTCTGTCTCTCTTTATATATACATATAATATATAAATATATATAAAATATAAATATATAATTATAAATATAAATATATGTATAAATTATATATATTTATATTCATATATAATGCATTGTTGAATAGTACACTTGGAACTTATTTGATTTTATTAATCAATGCCACTCCAACATTTTTAATAGTAAAGAAGACATATGAATATGATAAAAGAGTAATATCACCACTCTGAAAAAAAAAAGAAGAAATAGATCATTTAAACTGACCTATATCTATTCAAAATAAACAAGTAATTGATAACTTTCCAAAACAGAAAACATCAAACCCAGTTGAGCTCACTGAAATTCTACCAAATACTTAAGAAGAAATACACCAATTTTCTACAATATTTTATGGAATATAGAAGTGGAGGGAGCACTTCCTCATTTTATAGAGTCAGCATTACCCTACACTAAAACCAAACAAAAATATTATAAGAAAAGAAAACTACAGACCAATATCTCTCATGAGCATAAATTGAAATATCTACACAAAATATTAGGAAATTTAATCTAACAATGTATAAAAAGAATTATACATCACAACCAAGTGGTATTTATCCAAGATATGTAAGTTTTTTTTAAAACATTTGAAAATCATTACTGTAACTTATCACATCAATGGTGTAAAGAAGAAAAAGTACAAATCATATTAATTGATGCAGAAAAAGCATTTAACAAAATTCAAAAGCTATTTATAGAAGACTTCAGTAAACTCTCAGAAAAGACTCTCAGAAATAGAGAGCACATCCTTAATTTGATTTAAAAAATATATTTCAAAAAAACAAGGGTGATATTATAGTTGGTGAGAAACTAGAAGTTTTTCCATCACGATTAAGTACAAGGCAAGTGCGTCCTCTCTCACTCTTTGTTTGCAATATTGTATTGAAAGTCTTAGGTAATGATAGAAGAAAATGGAAAAAAGGGAATGGAAGAAAAATTAAGAGAAAGGAAAAGAAGAGAAAGAAAGAAAAAGGAGGAAAATTCAAAAATAAATGGATGACAGATAGATGATAGATAGATAGACAGATGATAGATAGATAGATGATAGATAGATAGATAGATAGATAGATAGATAGATAGATAGATAGATAATAGATAGATAGAGTAAATAAAGGGAAAGGACAGGGAAAAAAGTCATATCGATTATTGATTAGGAAATAAAAAATAAAATTACTTCTGTTCATAGATTCTATGATTGCCTATGTAGAAAATTCAAAATAAATGACCAAAAAAAAAAAAAAAAAAAACTCTCTTAGAACTAGTAAGTCATTACAGCCAGTTTTCAGGATGCAAAGTTAAATACACAAAGTCAATCATTTTTCTATACACCAGCAATGAACAAGTGTGATTTAAAAATTAAACACAATGCCATGTACCTTAGCACCCGAAAATGAAATATTTAAGTATAAATCCAATTATATATGTAGAAAAATCTATATAAGAAAAACTACAAACACTGATGAAAGAAATCAAAATGAACTAATTAAGTAGAGATGTTTTTCATATTCATAAATAGGAAGACTCAATATGTCAAGATGTCATTCTTCCCAACTTGATCTGTAGATTCAATATAGGTATATACCACAAAACAAAGTTTCAGTCAACAACAGACCACTTATACAAAGATAGTTCTATAAGATTAAAATGGAACTGAAATCTATTGCCTAGTGACACTGTACTCATCGTAATATCGTACTGTAATGCATTACTCAAGTATTTGTGGTAATACTGATATAAATAAACCTACTGTGCTTCCAGTGTTATAAAAGTATGCCACAATTATGTATGGTACATAATCTTGCTTATAATAATAAACAGCAATGCTTCCATCCTGGATATGAGGAGCCATAGCCTGGAATGACCTTTCAGGGTGCAGTCCAAGACCAATGGAAGCCTGGATACCAAACTCTGACCTTGCAAATTCTACCTATGCACTTCTTCCACCTCTGCAAAGAAGGTATGAGCCCTAATTTAATTAACACCTGTCAGTGGTTCCTGGGCTGGCCTGCCATTTCCAATACAGAGAGTCCAAGGCTAATCAATTGATCATTAGCGACCACTCTATGTTGAGAACTATGTGCCAATGGTGGACTATCTTAATTTCAACCTCTACACAACTCAAGGAAATGGGTTTGATCATCCCCACTTTACAAATGAGAAAACTGAGGCTGAGGGAGATAAAATAAACTTGCATACAGTAATAAAACAGAAAGAGGTGAAACTGGAATTTTAGTCTAAGTCGTCTAGTTCCAGTATGAGTACCCAGAAAGGGAAGTGGATTCATCTAAATTAAACCATCTTAGCCCTAGAAGTCAGTAGTAGCTCATGAATCTTGTGTCCCCACAAAGCGGTATCTAGTTCACAGGCACTGCATAAATTTTCTTGAAGGAATAAATTAATAAAAAGAATGAGTGAATGAATGGTCATTATTCTCTGATGAATCTTTCCATAAGCAGTAGGACCTAAGTCAAAACAGCCCATGACACTATCCTTATTCAAGACTAATCTTTGCTCTTATTATTCTTACTATTAAACAAACAAACAAACAAATAAACAAACAAAAACTAAATAGCCTTAACTTAAAATGTCAGCATCGATTACAGCTTCTTTGATTATATCACATCAGATCAGATTAGATCTTAGACTGATCTCTAGAAGCAGTGGCAAGTATCTGGCCCAACTTCTCACCTGAAGTAAGAAAGCCCAGTGGTTGTTCTTCCTTAAAATCTTTTGTATGTACTTGATTTTTAGAGCATTTTAAAGTTCACAGAAAAATTGATCAGAAAATACAAAATTCTCATGTACCCTGTACCACTGAACATACACAGCCCTCCCCTACACATACACTCTCAACTACACCCACCAGCACCAGAGTGTTATGTTTGCTGTATTTGATTAATTCATATACACACATCATTAGAGATGCAATTCCATAGTTTATAATAGGGTTTACTCTTGGTTTTGTAGTCTGTGGTGTGTGACAAGTGTATAATTACATGTATCCATATTACAGCACAAGAGAATGATTTCCTTGCCCTAAAATTTCTCTATGCTTTGCCTATTCATCCACTTTCAAATAATACAATACTACTTTTTAGGTAGTGCAAGTACCTTATAATAACAAAATATTCTTAATTTCTCTCTCATGTCTCCTGTACCATTGTCATTCATTTCATTTATACTTATGTAAATAAATCTGTATGTTTATATGAGTCATATAAGCAAACAGACATATATGTAAGCATATATAAACAAATGCAGTGTTTGTATTGTTATTTTAAATAAATTGTTATATTAGATCAGTTAATAAAAAATACATAAAAATACATATTCCATTTCTAATGTTCTTTCTTTATATAATTTTGAGTTTGACCTATATTGTTTTCTTCTCTCTGAACAATTTTTTTTCCGACATTTTATGCAGGGTAGTCTACCTGCAAGAAATTCCCTCACGGTTTGCTTGCTAAGTTACTTCCATTTTGTTTTTGAAAGATATCTTTGCAGCATACAGAATTCCAGGTTGGTAGAGTTTTCTGTCAACACTATTTCACTTCACTCCACTCTTGCTTGCATGGTTTCTGAGAAGCCAGGTGTAATTCTTACCTTTACTCACCTACAGATAATGTGTATTTTAATTATGGCATCTTTAGTATCATTTTCTTTATCTATGATTTTCTGCAGTTTGAATACAACACATTTAGGTGTAGTTTGTTTGTTTGTTTGTTTGTTTTATACTATTTGATGTTCACTGGGCTTCCTGGGTCTGTGGTTTGGTTTCTGATTTACAATGGGGACCTTCTCAGTCATTATTGCCTCTATTATCTCTTTTCTTTCTTCTTCTTTTTCTTCTTGTTGTAGTCCTGTTATAGGCACATTATACCTTTTATAGTTGTCTCTCATTTCTTGAGTTTCTGTTTCATTATTTTGCATCATTTTTTCCCCGTTGGTTTTCAATATTGGAAGTTTCTACTGACTAATTCAAGGTCAAATTCCATCCTCAGCCATAATCAATCTATCGATGACCTCATCAAAGGCATTCTTTATTTCTGTTAGTGTTTTTGATCTCTAACACTTTTCCCCTGGTTCTAATGCTTGCTTTGTCTCTTCAAACCATGTATTTTTTTTCTTTAATATGCTTTCTAATTTTTTGTTGAAAGCTCAACATGATATATTGAGTCAAAAGAACTTTGGTAAATAGGCCTTCAGTGATGTGCTGAAGAGGTGTGGGGAGAGAGAAAAGGTTGTATAGTTCTATGATTAGATCATACCATTTTAGTGATCCTGTGCTTTTCAGCTGTGAACTTCACAAGTGACCTTTTTTTTCCCCAGCACTTTAGGTGAAACAAGAAGAAGGAAGCTAGAGGGAACTGGGGTATTTTGCTTTCCATATATGGAAGACTGAAATAGGCTAGAGTTGTGTTTTTTCCTGCCTCTAGGTCAGTTAGGCTCTGACCAAACACCAATAACTCAGGCACTAGTAAAATAGTTTCTCTTGGGGACAGACCTTGTTGACAACATAATGTCCTAGCATATTTCAAATGGCTATCTTTTCCTTTATCCTTTCAGATCATGTGGGGATTCTTCTCCGGTCTTCACTGTAAGAACATGGTGAAGCTTCAGGAGTAAAACTCCCAAAAGAATGCACTCTGACCTCCTAGAGTTTTAACTCACAGATTTTTCACACAAGCTTCCAGTTAAGTTTTTTCTACCCCAGAACAACCTCACTAGTCAGATACTCCCTCGGTGTCTCATGTCTTCAGCCTATGTTCCCAGAAGGCCAATCTGGGTTTTGTTCCTTGGGCAGCCCTTGTGTAATATGCCTTCATTTTCATTTGAGTTAAAGAGTTTAAGTCAGTATATTTAAGATGTGTGTAACCATGATAAAAACAGTAGAACACTATCTTGCTGACTAAGCAAGAAATTAAATAAGTGCTTGGGAACTGCCCACATGTTGGTGCTGAGGCTATAAAGTCTATGGTATACCAATAAACAATCCAGAATGATGAGAATATGTGTGTGTGTGTGTGTGTGTGTGTGTGTGTGTGTGTGTGTGTGCGCGCGCGCGCATGCGCACACATTTGTTTCGGACAGAAGTGTGGGTGTTCTCGAAGGAGTGAAGGAAACACTGAAATGGTGAGGTAGGAAAGACCGATTAGCCTGCAAAGCTAAGCTAGAGATAGAATGAAGAGGAATTTGGACCTGTAAAACTTCATAGATTTTTTCCTGATTCCACGATGACAGCTATTAACTCTTTTCAAATGATTAGATCAACAGATGTATAAAAGTTCTAAGAATTATAAAATCGTATCATAAAACATGTGCCTAATATGTCCTAATATGGTTATTTTAGAATGCTTTGGTCATTAGTTGTTTTTTGCTTCACCTAAAAAAATTAATTATTTTTGTCCAATGATGTAACTTCCTTGGTTAAAACCTTTCAATGGCTCTGTATCACCCACAGGATATAATTCAAGCTCCCACCATAGCTCTGATTCTCCAATTCTTTCCTGCCTCTCCTGTCTTATCTTCCTCTTACATTGCATTTTGTCAGTCAGCCCTTTAAAACCACTTTATTAGTTCCTTGTGTGTACTGTCCAATTTCCCTTTTGATGGCTTTGCTGAGAATCACATCCACTAATCTCTAGCCCTATGCTTTGCTCAATTAGTTAACTTCTAATGTGCCTTTAATATGTAAGACAGCCTCCTATAAGCAACTGTGCTTGACCCTTCTAGTTATTGCCATCAGAAGTGGTGCTTATATCTCCAGGGCCAAGGAAAGAGCCTAAAATATTCAGAAAATATTTATTTGTTTATTGTTGTTTTTTTTTGCAATTAATCATACATAGTTGTGGTTTATTTAAATTTTGAAAATAGAAAGCCATTTGTCATTTAAATCAGGTTTGTTTGACTGCAAGAGATATTTCCATACAACTAACTGTGTAAAATATAACAGGATTAAAAAATGATTATATCTAGGAAGGCCTAGTTTCTCTGATTAAGATAGAAAAGTCTAGTTTACAAGAGCAAAACTACAAATAAGCACTTGAATTAGGATTAAGCTAATATTTGGCTATAGTTTCTATACATGAGTTTAGGATGAGTCGTTAGCCAAAAAAGAAACATTTATATACAACCATTTAGACAATCATCAAACCTTCACATAAAATAATTACTTTGAGTAACACAAGGTGAACTAATCAGCTTGAGAATATCCTAAATGGAGTCAATTTATCACATTTTGATGTGACCTTTAGTCATAGATGGTAACGTTTTTTTCTTTACCCTTAATTTCATACCTTTTTTAAGCCTTTTTAACTGAGAAATTTCAGTTAAACTAGTTCTTTTCTCCTTGCTGATAGATTTATTATAATTGTTTTTATTGAAATTTGTTTTACCTCCCAAAGAGCTAGAATATTGGCGAGGAGTATCAATCAAAATCGTATTACATTATCTTGTACCCTTTTAAAATAATTGATCATATAATAAAAATAAAAATATGTTGACATTAATTATGGTGAAGGAAGTTTAACCTCCTCTTCAACTTGATACCTTATTCTTCCTCAAAATCTTTGAAATTGGTAAGAATAATTTATAATACCAAATTTCAGAAACTATTCTGAGTAGATACAGAATGACAAACTTAACTGTATTTATGTTAAAACATTTTTATGCTCATCAAAATGAAATGAGAAAATTAATATGTAAACCATTAAGTTATACACAGATGTATTGTGTTCTGCGACTGAAATAGATATTTGGTGATATCACCAACATTTTTTTGCAATCTCAGAAGTAAAAATTTTAGAAGAATTACTTGACCAACTTCAAAAGATGTTCATTAAACATTATATATTTTGAAACATATAACATGAATTATGTTACCTGTTTCTATGTCTTTATTATTTTACATATTTTATGTATTTTTAAAATTTTCTTGACTTGTTACAACATTTGCATTACAATACTTAAGAGTGTATAAACTGATTCATCAGGAAAATTTTGTTTAGTGTCATGATTTTTTTAAATTCTCACTACCTTAAAAGCAAACATATTCTATAATTAAAATTTCTTTTAAAATTGAAAAAATAATAATTTATTGGCTATTTGGAGGATTCTATGTAGAAATCAAATAGATGAGAATCCAACAAAAATGAGAAAGCTTAGGACATTTCTGGGCTTAAGATCTTCCATTTATAAAATTAAAATATAGTAACACCTGTCTTAGTGTATCATCATTATGAGATTATGGAAACTGCTTTATGTTTTACCAGATTCTGAAGTAATATTTCTGGCAGTATCACAAAACACAGTGACTTTGAGATGTTATTCTTGATTACTAGAAACCAGTTTACTAGTAGGCTCCACAAAACCAAATATTCCGGGTACATCCTGGAGATAGTCACAAACAAAATCTAGTTATTATTGACACCTTGACTTGAATCTGTTGACTCATCTCTTTAGTATTGGCAGTCCTCATTTTGCTTTATTGAGATCATCTCTAGAAGATCCTGGACTGAAAGTCCCATAAAATAATTATTTCCTATACTATTTCCATGCTTTGAAAGATATTGTTTACTTATTTTCTCCAAAAATAATCAACTGAGATTATGGTGGACCTTTTGATAAAGACTTGATGATAATGAGATGAACAATCTACACAATAGCTTATAATTATACTTGGTATGTCTCAGTACCCAAGGCCAAGCATGACATCACATGTGTAGTCTACTTTCAACTTTCAGAATTAAGGTTTATGAAGATCGACTATGGGCTAAGTACTGTCATGGATGCTGGAGATACAGTGTGAGAAAACAGATAAAAATATCTCATGTAGCTTACTTTCTAAAGGAAAAACAGACAAAAGTGGTAGATATGCTAAATCAATAATTGGTTATGTATAGTATAATAAGAATTGGTAAAAAAAAATAGATTTTGTTTGGGTAGTTTGGGAGTTTCTAGGTAGAGTGCTATAATTTTAGGTGGCATGTTCAGAGTTAGACTCATTGAAAAGTGATATTTGAGTGAAGACTGGAAAAACTACAAAATATAATTGTGTAGATAAATTGGGACAAGAGTATTCCATGCAGAGGGAATAGTCAGTGCAAAGACTTTGAGGTAGGATCTTGCTGGCTTTTATTAAATTGTGGATATATAATAAAAAAATTATACGTATTATATATATATATATACAATTTATATTATATATAATTTATATTATATGTATATAATTGACAAATTTAAGTATCTTTAAGTATACAATTCTAAAAATATTATAATTTTAACATGTGTGTTTTTGTCTTTGATCCATTTTTAGTTAATTTTCACATATGATTTAAGATGAGTCCCAATTCATTATTTTCCTTAGACCATTAACTTTCCAATTAACCATTTGTTGAAAAACATTCCCCTTTGAAAATTGTTTGACTATATATGAGAATGTGTATTTCTAGTCCCACTATTCTGTTGCATTGGTTTATGTCTCTATGTTTATGCCAGTACCATTTTGTTTCAATTACTGGTAAGTTTTGAAATAAGAAACTATTAGACTCCAATGCTGTCTTTTTTATTTTTTCAATATTTGTCACCTTTTTTTCTTTTTCTTTCTTTCCTTTCTTTCCTTCCTTCCTTCCTTCCTTCCTTCCTTCCTTCCTTCCTTCCTTCCTTCCTTCCTCCCTCCCTCCCTCCCTCTCCCTCCCTCCCTCCGTCCGTCCCTCCCCCTCTCTCTCCCTCTCTCTCTCTCTCTCTTTCTCACTCTCTCTCTTTCTTTCTTTCCTTCTTTTCTTTCTTTCTTTCTTTCTTTCTTTCTTTCTTTCTTTCTTTCTTTCTTTCTTTTTTTCTCTTTGATACTTGTGGGTCCATGATATTTCATATGAATTTTAGAATAATTTTTTTAATTTCTTCGAAAAATGTTGAGATATTAATAGAAATTACATTGAATTTGTAGATCATTTGGGATAGTTTAGACATCTTAATATAAAATTTTTCAATCTATAAGAAAGGAATATATTTTTGTTTATTTGTATTTTCTTTAACTTTTTGACAACATTTTATAATTTTAGTGGACAAGTTTTTTTCTTCTTTAAGTTTATTTCAAGGTATTTTATAATTTTTGATGTAAATCTAATTATTTTCATAATTTTCTGAAATTTTCAGTTTTTTTTCTTTTTGTACAGAAACACAATTGATTTTGCATGATGGTTTTGTGTTCTGCAGCTTTGCTGAATTTGTTTATTTCTAATATATATATATATATATAATATATGTGTATATAGGAATATATGTGTGTGTGTGTGTGTGTGTGTGTGTGTATGTGTGTGTCCATACACAGAAATATTTAGGATTCTCTACTTATAAGATCGTGTTACTATGAACAGAAATAATTTTACTTGTTCATTTTTATTTTAGATGCTTGTTATCTTTTTCTTGCCTAATTGCTCTGGTAAGGACTTCTAGTGTTATGCTGACTAAAAGTGGTAAAAATGAGCACTCTTGCCTTGCTCCTAATCTTAAAAGAATAGTTTTCAGGCTTTCACCATTGGGTATGATATTAGAGGTGGGATTTTTTTATGTGGCTTTTATTGTATTTAGATAGCTTTCTATGGAGTACTTTTATCATGAAGTGCTACTGAATTTGGTGACATGCTTTTTCTTTATCAACTGAGATGACTGCTTTTTTTTTTTCTTTGAACCACCCTTGCCTTCCAGAAATAAATCTCACTTGGTCAGTGTATAATTCTTTTAAGATGTCATTGAATTCAGGTTACTGGTATTTTTTCAGGATTTTTGCTTTAATATTTATAAGAGATATTGGTCTGTAATTTTCTTTTATTGTAATGTCTTTATCTGGTTTTGGTATTAGGATAATATTAGCCACATAAAAGCTGTTTGAAAGTATTTTCTCCTCTACAATTTTTTGGAAGAGTTTGAGGAGGATTGGTCTTTATATTTTTAAATGTTTGGTGGAACCTACAAGTAAAGCCATCTGATCCTGAACTATTCTATGTTATAAGATTGTTGACAACTGATTCAGTCTACTGACTAGTTATAGATCTAGTTATATTTTCTATTTCTTTGTGATTCAGTCTTAATAGGTTGTGTTTTTCTAGAAACTTGTCCATTTAATTGAAGTTAGCCAATTTATGGTATACAATTTTCTAACAGTCTCTAGTAATACTTTATATTTATAAAATTGGTTGGTATAATGTTCCCATTCATTCCTGATATATTTGATTGAGTCTTCCTTCTTTATTTCTTTGTCAATTGAGCTAAGGATTTGTCAATTTTCTTGCTCTTTTCAAAGAACCAACTTGATTTTATTGATTTTCTCTATTTTATATTCTCTATTTTTTTATTCCTTAGTTTTTGTTATTATTATTATTTCCTTTCTTTTGCTAGCTTTGGGTTTAGTTTTTTCTTATTTTTCTGGTTTATTAAGATGCATAATTAAGGTTATTGGTTTTACTTAGGTCACCTCTTTTGTTAATGTAAACATTTACAGCTATAAATTTCTCTCAGCACTGTCTTTATTGCATCCTACACATTTTGATGTGTTTTTATTTTTACTTGTTCAATATATTTTAAAATTGTCTTTATAATTTCTTCTTTGACTCATTGGTTGTTTAAAAGTATATTGTTTATGTCCATATATTTGTGGGTTTCTGTTTTCCTGCTATTTATATTCCATTGTGATTGGAATAGATACTTTCAATGATTTCAGTTCTTATCAATTTATTAAGATTTGTTTTGTGGCCTAAAATATGTTCTATCCTGGATAATATTACATGTTGACCTGAGAAAAATGTATATTCTGATATTGGGTGAATATAATCTCTTTGCCCCATGTGTCTGCAGATCTTTAGTTCCCTATTTGTTTTCCCCCAAGTCCACTGCCTCCCACAGCTTTTGGCCACTTGAGCTCTGATTTAGAGATAAATCACTCAGGAAGGCTGCACACAGGGCGTAAAGTTGTAAATTTCATCTGTTCTCCTCTCAGTGGTTCATAGATGGGAACTAGAGATTAGCCTGCTGTTCCCCCAAAATTATGCTGCACCATACCAGGAAGGAGATGGAATAAGTTTGAGTAAAAATACCACAAAATTTCTCACCATTTTATTTTATATTAGCAGTTTTTGGTTTCTGTAGTTCTCTGACTGACTTTTAAAGCTTCTGTAACATTGTCTTTATCAGTATCTAGTTACTTGTTTAATGTTTCTATGGAAAAACAAGGAGTTTCTTAGTCCACCTTTTTGTAGACATCACATCTAGCCTGAAATTTTCTTTAACACAAACAAAAATAGGCAAAATTAGTAAAAGCAAAATGAGCTAGGAGAAAAACTGGATTTAAGTTTAGAGAGGTAATAAAGATCCAGATAATGGAAGAATTTTTAGATCATTATAAGTGATGTGATTATTACTTTGAGAGAAATGGGAGACATCAGGGTTATATGAGCAACATACTCATATGAACTAACTTAAAATTAGCAGTAATATACTGACATGTGACTATAATAGACTAAGTAAGTAGGTGGAAACAGTTAAGAAGCCATTGTAGTAGCTTATGTGATCAAATCCAGGTAGTATTAGTGAAAATGTTGTGAAGTGTTTATAATTTGAATATATTACAAACTAAAAAGGTTTCATGAAGATTTAATGTGTACTTTAAACAAAAAAATAGGGAACCAGGATGTCTATACTATTTTTGACCTGAGCAACAAATAAGTTTTGGAACAGGAAATATATGGAAATTTTTGAAGTTATTTGTATTTTTTGAAGAATCAGCTAATGCCTACCAATGTGAATCCTGTATGAATTCTTTCAATCTAGGAGTTCAACTATCTTTACATCCCTTAGAGTAGAAGGTTTTTCTCCCTCCATGGCTGAATTCCATATTTCTCATCTCCCATCTAAAATTAAGTATCATATCAGCATATTGATGTTAGAAATATAATTTACCTTCAGGGAATACTTCATCCATAAGTCACTTCATCCTACACTGACCCGATACAAAAATAACATAGAAATACATAGTCCAACATCCTTACTTTCCTAAATAATACCATGTGTAGGAGATTCAAATTCCTATCCAAGCTGAATAATGGAATTCCTTAGAGTTCCTTGTCACAACCTCTTCTCTAGCAGGAAGGAAGAAGAAGCATCCTTCATTGCTTTCTCCAGCAATTTTAATCTCAGCTTCTCATTTCCCAGGATTAACTGCTCAAACAAGATCACACAAATGTGTCAACATTCTGCAAAATCCTACCAGGTAGACAGTTTAGCTTTGGCAGCTAAAACATACATAAAATTATGTCTTTTATCAAACCACATCAGATTTCCTAACCATTTCAAAACCATACACCTCAGAGTTACTTCATTTTTTTTCCCTCAATAACAATGAGTAGATAAGTATTTCATTGACATTTTTGTTACAAAAAAATTCATTTCAAGCCCCAACCCAAATAAAGAAAAATTCCTAAAAATAAAATTTAGTTTTATTGCTTACTAGCTAGAAACCCCTTATAGCCCTTATGTACTTTATTTATCCAGCATAATCAACTGATATATATTTCAATTGACATTTAAGTTCTTAGTTTCAGGAAGTTCTCCTTTAATACAATGAATAGAATATTATTTGGAAAGTCTGTAACATATTTTTTGGTAATAAGAGGTACTTATTTGAATAATACCATGGTAGATATTATCATTTTGTTTTAAGTTTAAATAAGAGGTCTGTGTTGTTTGGCCTTCTTTTAATTTGAAGAAACAAAAACTGAAAAATGTGCTTTAGTCTTTAGTAGAAGGTGAAGATTTCTATGTAATCTTGGTAATGGGTTACTCTAGAGAGTTTTTTCTAGGCTGTAGAATTTAAATAAAAGAAATATGGGTTCAGAAATCCTATAACGAGCTCTGGCACATCAGGCTGAGGATTAGCCCCAATTAGAAGGTTCGTATGGAAGAGAATATGACCAAGAAACTCAGAGCTAGAGTAAAAGTCTAGGCAATTGATGGGCAATCTATCCTTCATCAGTTAAAAAACAAAACAGAATGTATCTAGAAAAGGATAACAAACCAAAAGGCCTGTACACACTAGGTGATGGGGGGAAAGGAAGAGTAGGAATTAAAAACTCTCAAATTAGGAGAAAGAGGAATGCAGGGCCTACGTCAATAAAAATAAACAGTAGATTCCTAAGTCAGACATTTCCTTTTGGTCTCAGGTCTCTCTTTCAGAGGATGTGACGCTAGGTGAGGTGGTCCTAAGAGCTTGAGAGGAGAAAAATAAGACTGTACAGTTCCAGGAAGATGGAGGGCCTGCAAGCTGGGAAATCTTAGAGCCCAAATATACACCTCAGTTTGATTGTGACTTAATCCCCTCAGGCCTCTACATTTCAATTTTTGCCACTTCTAGAGGTATTTTTAACATTGGTTCTTTGCTATTAAAGCATATAAAACACTTTGTAAAGTAATTTGTAAGTCAGCTCTTGAATAAAATAAAGCTTAAAATTTGGCAATATTACTGTCATACTGAAAGCAAATAGATGGAAAATATAAACCATATATTTTATGGCGTGTGTATTTAAATGCTTAGATTTAATCTCTAAATGAAGTAAAGTTAAGCCATTTACTTTGATTTAGGTTTGATTAATGGTCTTCAGTCTTTCATTTAGAGAATATTTTACTATTGATCTGACAAAGTATTTGTGCTATTTAAGTGTTTTGTGGGGGAAAAACAAGACGATTTAACAGGATATGTTGCAACCATCTCTAAAATTGTTTGCTAAATTGCCTTACTCACTGCATAAAGGTTTGAAATTAAAAAAAAAAAAACTCAGATGATTGAAAAGTCTCATGCGTAATATGAATCACATAAGAGACAATATGAGACTTTTTAACATTGTTTTCTTCTGCTTTACAGTATGTTTAAATTTATTTATTTGTGTCTAATAAGTTTTTCTTTTTCAATTTTTTATTCTTTCTAATTTCTGCAGTAGTTAGGCAACACTATATCTTTTGTATGCCTTTATGCCATTTTTCTAGTGTTTTGCATAAATGCTTGGTGATTTTAAAAATAAAGACATTATAATGTTAATGATGTAATTGTAGATTCACATTTAAAATTCTCAGTGTCTACAAGATAATACTTTTGGCAAATTTATTTTATAAGCTTAAGTGCATTTTGAAAGCTTTGTATTTACATGTAATGAAAATGATTTCCTTTGTAAAGAATTTAGATATTAGTTTTCAATGTTTTTTTTAATAAATGACTCATTTTTTCTAGTCTATTTAAAATGTTATTATTATTCCTATGTTTGAATTTTGGTAGACATTAATTTTTTATCTCGCATAATCATAGCCATGGTAATAATATTTGTCATGTATTTAACACTTTGTAGTATATAATTTTTTTATATTATCTATCAATTTTATTTTTATCCATACCAAATGTGAGTCAACAAAGATTGTGGTGTGTTGGCATGAAGAGCACTGGCTAATATAAAAGGCCTACACCTATTCTTCATATATATGTAGAATATTTACATACATATATTTACACACAATATTTACATACATATATTTATAAATATATAAAAATAAATGTATATACATGCTCATTTATTCACATGATTCATATCTCCAGTGCAATTCCTTGTTTGATTTTCTCTCAATTAATTATGTACCTTTAAATCTTTGTTTAGATCAAACGAATTAGGCAGGAAATTTGTCGGTATTATTTAGTTCTATTTTTCTACCACCAAAAAACAATAATCAAATACTCCATTCTTTTCAAATTCAAATAGCTTAATATTCATTATTTTCTTTCCACCTTTCTTTTATCATATGTCAGAAAACTTAATCAGTATCTTACTTAGATAGAAGTATCTTTATTAATGAATAAAAGTCCATTAGCGATTTTATCTGGAATGTTAGAGTTTGTTAGTGTTTCTTTTATATTTTATAGGTCATTATTTTTCCTGATTAGATTTCAGAATATTAGCTAGATCATTTAAACTCTATAATACTTATTTGGTGTTCTATTTCAATTGATAAAAACAGGATCAAAATAGACATAAGCGAAATAAAATTTATTTTCTCTGCAAACACATAGTCACACACACAACTTTAGGAGGAGAGATTGATTCGATTGCTGAAATATACTAACATAATTCTCTCTCTCTCTCTCTCTCTCTCTCTCTCTCTCTCTCTCTCTCATCTCTTTCTCTCTCTCTCCCCCATTCTCCCTTAGTCCCATATCTCTATGTTGACTCTACTTTTAGGTAAATTCTTCCTTTCCGACAGGAAAGTGGACATCATTTCCACATCATATAGCTTCTCATTTTTAAAGTGAAATTAAAAAAAAAATGTAAGCTTTCACTTTCCATAAAAGTCAAATAAAATGTCAATGCCTGGCTCTATTGATCTAAAAGGGAACATACGGCCATTCTTGGCAAATTTCAGTTGCCTGGAAGGTGGAATTGCTGATCGGTTTAGGTCAATCAGGGTCTACACCTGCAGATTGAAGAAGGCTTTACCTCCCAACTTTTGGCTTAAGAAACATTGGCTCACTGGTTTGCAAGGTTGAAAAAGTAACAAATGTTCCCTGAAATTACACATTTTTATACTATTTTTTGACATTGATGAATAAAACAGAGTATTTGTGACATAAAATTTCAGAGAGAAATCTACTGAAGATTAAACAATAAAAAATATATTATGCAATAATGCCAGAAATGGTTAACATTCTTGCTTCTTCTTCTGTACTATAGAGTTGGCCATGAGGAGAAGATTCAAAGTCATGTGATAAATTTCTCAGCTCTCTTTTTTGTATGTAGGTTTGGCTCCGTAGCTAGATCTCACCTATGGAATATAGCACAAGTTATATAGGCTACTATAGTCGGGATGTTTTTTAAAAAGTTTGTGTTGTCTCTGCTTTCTCTTTATTAATTTGTCCTCTGAACATTGAAAACTTTGAGGCACTAAAAGATTTCAAATAAGGGCAACCTGGGTCCCTGAATCAACATATGGTGGTAATTCATCCCAATGAAAAACACCTGCAAAGGACTATTACATAAGGGAGAAATAAACTTATAAATATTGGGAGTTTAATTGTTGAGTAGCTGCTGTTATTCTAACTAATACAAAATCAAATGAAATTGGAATAATTTTTATACTAGTTTTTTTTTTTCTGTGTATCACTGTTCAGTCTATTATTAACACATTGCTGGGAGAATGAACAAGTAGATGGACCTTATTTCTTTTTACAATATTTTTTCTTTTAAAATGGAAATGAATCCAATTTTTAAAACTAATTCCCTGAAGAATAAAAATATAACTTTAATTTTATCATTCATTCTATTCTAAATAGAAATTACTATTTAGAATAATTATCTCAGCATTCCACTCATGAGCAACTTAAAACTGTCTTGTCTCACCTTAAAGAAAATTTTAAACAGATGACAGAGACCTAGAAGTGAACAGGATTTGAATATGTGCAGGGAATTATGAATGGTTATGACTCAGAATGTGTTAGGACTAGAATATAAAAAGAGAATTTTGAGCAATGAAGCTGGAAAGTTGGCAGCTGTCAGATCATGAAGAGTATAGAAGGTCAACTTAAAGAGTTTGAATATACTCTAAAGAGAGTAGGGTCACTGAAGGATTTTGTACAAAAAATTCAGGATTTTGTTGTAGAAAGGTCACTCTGGGCTTCAAGCAAACGTTAACTAAATAAACACTCTTTTTTCCCTCCTAAAATCAGATAAGAACAAAAAGAACGTGAAACAGAAAAGGCTTCCTATGCAAACTATGAAAAACTGTCCAACTGCCAATCATAATCTATAAAGTTCTGCCAACTGTAGTAAAAATTGGTCAAGTAAATAAGCTAAAAACAAATTTACGCCATATATACATTGACAACATAAATTTCTAAAGAGTGGATGCTTATTAAGAATCCATTCTTAAGATAAAAGATTTCAGTGAATGGAAAAACCAGAGCATTCCATAGCTCTCTCACTCTGTTTGACACTGCAGAGTTACATGGAAGTTGCAGCTGAATAAAGAAACAGGTAGGCATTGCATTTTAACAAAAATAAAGTTCTCAGGATGAAGGATAGAAATCACATCTTCAGTTGAATGTCATATTTTGCTAAAGAGAAATAAATGTCAAATGGTTTTTCATAAAGAACCTTAAGGAAGGGCCTCATAAAGGTAATATTTCTACCTAATATTTCTTCCTGTTGGTACAGAGAGGAGCCAAGCTCCTGGGGTTGAAGCTCAGTGACAAGGATTCAGAGAGAATGGAAGAGAATGCAATAGTCCTGCATCCCAATGAAAAGATCATTCCCTTGGCCTCTCTTCTACACTGTCTGTTATCAAATGAGTGAGGCAAAATAGGCATCAAAGATGTGTAATAAACAGAAATCTATCAGCAGGAACTCATATAAAAATATCTAAAAAAGGGAGAGAGCAAAAAGACCACAAGAAATGAACGAGATAAATTGCTCAATACTTGTTGCCCAGATAATTTCAGAATTCAATGTTTTTAATAGTTTACAAAAGAACATTGTGTTATTTATTATGTGATATGCCAATAAGGTCTGGAGCATATCTTATATTAGAACTTGTTAATATTTCTCTAGCAAAGCAAATTAACATGCACTCTGTGGGATAAATATGGTCTATAAATAGCTTGCATCATTTCATGTCAGGTGTTATCATAAAATAAATTTGTAGAAAATGTTTTTCAGATTTTAAAAAGTATTATATTTTGATTTCATAAACATAAATAAGGAAGAGATTATAGATCTGAGTTTCTATAAAGCTTATGTAACCATGTCACTCTCCTGATTCCAATACTTTAATGCCTATCTAATTATCACACAATAAATATTAAAACTCCTAAAATGGCACAAAAGATTATCTGTGCTCTTATTCTATCTTACTGAGCCAGAGTTATATCTGACCAATTTTTGATTTGAAATTTATGTTCTAGCACTAAGAAACCTTTTACATCCCTTATACGAGTTTACTCCTTACTTTCCAAAGAAAGTTTGATTATATGGACTTCCAATTCAGCCTTTCATTTTTTTATTTACCCACATAATTTTAGCACATATTTTAAGGCTCATTCAAATATCAATGCCTCCAATAAGATTGAACTGATAGAACACCTAGTCATTCAAACATTCACTTCATTGCTCCCTACAATCCACCCACATACATACTCTATATGTACACACGAGTCTAGCTGTATTCAGTGTCCTGCCCCTATTCTGTGATCCTTTATGATCTTATTTATAATCTTGATTGGTGTATTTACCACAATGTATTATATATGGTGTATTTACCACAATGTATTATATATATTTTTTTCTTTTTATCATTTTTTCTTTGTTTATATTGAGTCTTTAGGAAAAATAGGGCACTTTTTTCAACTTTGAGTTCCTAATTTTTTAATAGGTGGTGGTGTTTAAAAGATGTTAATTGTTGAGGAGAAATAAAAAAAAAAACGTAATGAATAAATAAGTAAAAGAATGAGTAAGTAAATGAGATTACTATAATGAGAAAACTTTTCAACTCTCTCTTTGGTTGTGAGGACACATGGAAGGAAACAATGTTTTTGCTTCTATTGGCAAAGGTTGCCATGTCTTCAGATTATTGGGTCATTTGAGCAATGCAAATTGCCAAAATTTACAGTGGGCTCATCAATATGTTACCTGCTCCAAGTACCTAACCTATAAACCAGAAAATTCCTGAATTATCCACATGTTTATATTTTTTAAAAGTAGATTATATTAGCAATAACTGTCTCACAGAAGATATTTCTTAAGAATGACTAGCAATTGTTAATGGGATTCTGCTATCTAAGCCATCAGCACCACCCAGGAGTCATTTGTAGCCCCAAATACCATGCAGAACAACTGTCATTGTTTGAATATAGTGCATTTAAATAATTGAGTTCTAATTTCAGTGACATTCACTATCAAATTAGATCAATATAACTATACAGATCTAAGACAATAGGAATTGATTGTAAGCACTTCATATGTCATATTCTTACTTGATGTGTCAGAAAAAAAGATCTATTTTTTATTAATAAAATGTTTGGATATGAAGTATGTTCAAGATTTAAAGCACTGTAGTTTTGTTTGATTTTTCTTTGTTTAACAATGCTCTATTTGGCTAGTTCTTACTAAAGATCTGATGGCAAAATCTGTGGTTATAAAACTGTGAGTGCTTCAGATGATTGGTCCCTACTCTGTTCCTTGCTAGCCTAACACCCTGAATAGGTTATTTAATGACTTGTTGTTCTTTCTCCTTTCCTTTCTTTATGAAAAGAAAAAGAAAAAGAAAAAATGATCACCAACGTGTGCCAGCTTTGGACACTAGGATTCCAAATTCAATTAAGATATGGTTTCTGGTTTCTAATATCTTATTAGAAAATTAGAGATAATCCTGGCTAAATTGCAGAATGTATAGATAATTTGTTAAAACATCTGGTCTACAGGAGAAGCTCACAAATGTGTAGCTATTTGTTCCTTTTTATCTCTGTCTCTGCCTCTCTCTCCCCATCTAGTTACCTCTCCCCATCTCATTCATTCTCTCTGTCTCTCTCTGTCTCTCTCTGTCTCTCTCTGTCTCTCTCTCTCTCTCTCTCTGTCTCTCTCTGTCTCTTTCTCTCTCTCTTTTCCTTCAATCTGGCTATTTGGTATCCTAGTAGTTTTTCAAAATCTTTTAGGTCCGTGAAAAGAAAAGGTATTACTCAGACTTGTCAATGTTTCTGCTAACATTTTGGTAGAGAAACAGGATTGGTCGAGAAGAAAAAGTACCCGATTTTAAAGTAATAATTTAATATCAAGGATACTAAATTTCTAAAAGACTTATCCCTAGACATTTAGTTTTCATTCAGGAGACTGGAATGTAAAATTTTATTTCACAGGACTTCAAAATTAAATGGAATTTTACAGAATTTTGAAGGGAAGAAGTTGAGGCCCACAGAGAACTTATGAGGAAAAGGAAGTAAGAATGATCAACAGCTAGTCAGTGGAAAACTATAGACTACTCACTGCTTACACAGCACTCCTAGGTTACACTATGTCATCTGAAAGTCAGTAAAGTGAGTAAGATTGAAAGGAGCAGATGAGTAAGAAGGACTGTTAAATAAAATCTGAACCCCATGGACTCAACTCTCCAGGTGTTGACAAGTCACTAGATGACAGTGTAGTGAGCACTGATTTGAGAATTGAGAATCTCTGTTGTTATCACACCTTATCAATCCTTGGGCTCACTGATAATTTACTAGCCAAACAGAGGCCAGGGCTAATTAAATGATGTCACCAACAGGGCCTCAATGTTTACTTTTTTTGCAAAGTAATGATAAGGCCATCTTAATTTTAATTGAGCTATTTCATTCATAGTTAAACAGGTGACAGCTTAAAAGACTGTGTAATGTTAAAAGGCAAAGGATGGACAATCTGATAGGGAGGTCAGGATTCAGTCTGTGGTGGCTGAAGTTTAGAGTTGGTCTTTATTTGTCTGAAATCTATTAAGAACATTGCTCTTATTTTCTTCATCTGATCCTTAAATTAACACTTATGAGCTTCCAACTATGCTTCTACTTAGAAACACACAAAAATTTGTGTAGTGATTAAGTATACTGAGAGATACTTAAATTACACACAAAATGACATTATATCTATGGATATGAAAAGAATTGCTTTGAATTAAATCTTCTAATTTTAAAGCTACTCAAAAGCAGAATGTAAGCCTATAAAGTCAATTCTGAAGTGATTTAAAAAACATGAAATTTCAACAACCTCTTTCTATTCAGCAAGCTTTGCAGATAGCAACAGCATACAGTTTCAAGCTATAAGGAATATATAAGGGTTTGTACTTACTTAGCAAAAAATTATATAGCTTTGTCAATACCATTTTTTTTCAAATTTAATAGAACAAGAATACACATACCCTTTTTTCATAAGGGGTCTGCTCCTTCCTACATGTGTGTTTGTGTGAGTTATTTCTTTAATCTAGAATCCTACAGCTTCTCTCTTCTAATGTTTATTTTAAACCCTATATTGTCCATACTTCTCCAGGTTATGTCTCCTCTGTTTATCTCTTCTACCCTGTGATTTCTTTCAATGTCATTTGCAAAATGTGTTCTACACTTTAAGGACTTTTTCACTTGTATTGAATTGTCATCAGCACAGAGACAACAGAGGAAACATTTTAAAAATATAAGATGTTTGCTACGTTATGATCAGATTTCTAATTAGCTTTTCAAGCCTAATTTTTCATCTCTAAGATGGGGAAATTATATGGATTAAATGTGGATTATGTAGAACAAGTGAGATAGTGTTTGTGTGTGTGTTCATGGGTTTAATTTAAATTTCACTTATATATAATTTTCAATGGAGGGATTTTTTTTTTGGTAATTTGCAGTGTAACTCCACTTTTAAGTTATAAAATTAATGCTTAATAAATAACTAAATAATTTACTTTACTACTTCAAACCCTATGTAAAATTACACAGGTTTTCTTTTACACTTCAACTATGGACCTGAAGACCAGACATCTATCATCTTAACTTGTATTGCCACCTAACATCCCTTCTTTCTTTTACAGTTAAGAGTGGTTTGAAGATGCCCCCTCCTGCCCTTAGCCTTTGTCCTAATATTAGAATGCAAGATGAATGGTCCTGGCCTTATAATTTACTTTTAATAACAACTTACATTCACATGCATACATCCAGTAAATGATTTTGCATGCCAATAGAATTGATGATCACTCACGCGCACACAAAAATGAGCGGAAGTTGGAAGGATTAAGTCTGTGAAGTAAAATTGAAAGAATTAACATGTTTATTATGACCTAGCAATAGCTAGGGAAAATTATCCTTTAGTATTTTTATTCCATTCCATTGCTGTATGTATCTGGCTCTTAGAATAACAGCCCCAGGCAAGTTATAATAAAGAGAATGACATATGGCACTTGAAGAGTGTCAATGCCAAGGAGAAAGCATGATTTACAGGATGCTATCAAGGGAAGTAATGAAGCAATACTCATGTTAAGATTAGGAAATTGGTTCCAGAAGATAGTTAGTTCTTATTTCTGTGTTCTGTGAAGTCTATCCTTCTCATATTATTTTTTTCATCTCCTTTTCTTTTTTTTTTTAATTTTTAAACATACTGAGCATTGAAACAGGTTGTGAGTATTGTCTAAGAATGATACCTGAAGTTCTGTCACTTCAGGAAAGGCAGACTTGTGAAATAGAAAGAAGCACAGACTCAGTTTAGGTCAATTGAGATATTTCTACATAATGATCAAAGAGGAGACAAGTTATAAATGATCAATTCTAGTCAAATAAATTACAAGATGTTACATAGAAAGACTAAATATAAGTTCGGCTCATTTTTTTAAATTATCTACATCAATTACTTTGAATATATAATCATGATTATTGGAAAATTGTGATAGTGATTGTTTAATCTTCATAGAACCCTAAAATTAATTTCAATGACTATTTCTTTGTTAAATATTGAAAAAATGCCCTCACACAACATTTTTCAAGACCATTTTTTTTCCTTTTTATGAAAAAAAATCTTGAAAACCCCTCTAAATTTTAGAAAATAGTGTTCCTTTATTTTATTTTGATCTCAGAAGATTCTCATAGCTCCAAGGAGAGCAAGGCTGTGTCCTAAAAAGTTGTTCTAGAAAGAGGGGTCCACAACAAACAAACAAACAAACAAACAAACACAAAAAAACGCAGTTTAGGAAACATCATGTTCCATGTGTCTCTAACAACTGATGGAGTTTATTTCAGGAAAGAGAAATATCTGTGGTCATCACACTTGATTTGAGAGCTGTGTTACTGGGATAGAAACATCTGAAATACAGGTTCTTTTTTTATAAAATGCAGATAAAAATCAGTTTTGAGGGTTGTTAAGATATTTAGGGAAATATAGGTGAGCAATCCTACACTAGGCAGATAAGAACTGGAGCCTTAAAATTCTCTTTGTAATATAAGCATGGCAATATCTAATTAATAAAGATATTTGGGGGATAATTATGATAATATATGAAAAATACTACTTTAAATGGAGTAAGATGACTCAAGGATTTCACTGCTGGGGGTGTTTCTGGCCTCAGGTTTTGGAAATAAGCTAAATTTTATATCTAAAATGAAGACATGTAAAATTGATATATATTTTTTGCTATTGGGAAAATCTTATTTCTCATCCATTTTTTTTTTTTTTTTGGCAAAAACAGTAATGAATCAGTGTATACAATATAATTCAAATAAAGGGCTTATCTGTGTAAAACCTCGTGCAACCTGGAAGACTTTAACAAGATTAACATTTTAACTGACAGCAGAGTCTGGTAAGTCACAATTTAGAACTGTTTTGTTAGCTGAAAATTTTGTAACCAATACTAAATGTTCCTACAAACACAGTCATGAATATACAATTTCCAAATATACATGAAGTCATTTTGTTTTAAGTCACAACTCAGACTGGTATCTAAATTGTTCCTGGAAATTATCTTCCATTTTCAAAAGCTTGTAAGGTAGAACTGAAATTGTCCATTTCTATTCAGAACCAATGAGCATTTTTTCAGTTCATCTCTAAGTTGTAAAAGCTTTACATCTTGAGGACATTAAAATTAACTTAAGAGGTTAATGCATAATAAAAAATAAGCCACAGTTTAAAGTTAAAATCATGAGGAAAACCTTGTTCTGAAATTGGCAGCTTACCACTAAATGTACAACCTTGTTCAAGGTTGCTCTGCCATAATATTTTCCTTGGGTCATAAGTGAACATAATTTTATTGTATTTATTTAAATAATAAAACTGTCAATTGTTTCATTGATGAAATAGCTATTTCCCAAAGCAGCCCTGAGACAGAAATGATGAAGCTCAAGACAAGGTAATCCCATCTTCCATAATTACAAAAGATCCACCTAGAGAGGGAGAAAATCTCTAGACACAAAGAATTCAAATTTTGGTGTGTATTCCAAAGTGTGCTTTCTTCCTTTGAAACATCAGAATTAATAACATAGTTAAAACCCACTGACAATAAAGTTTTTTAAAATGCCAGTTTATTTATTTATTTATTTCATACTATATATACATATATTTTTTAACATTTTATTTTTTTATTTTCCTCCTCCCCCCTTCTCCCTTCCTTCTGATAACCACTAGTCCATTGTCCATGTCCATGAGTCTCTGTTTGTCCTGTTCATTTGTTGCTTTTAGGTTTATATCCCACATATGTGATATCATGTGGTTTTCAACCTTTTCTGTTTGGCTTATTTTGCTTAATATGATTATTTCAAGGTCCATCCCAGTTGTTGCAAATGTCAGTATTTCATCTCTTCTTATGGCTGAGTAATATTCTATTGTGTGTGTATATGTATATGTATGTATGTATATATATATATATATATATATATATATATATATATATATATACACACACACACACACACACACACATATATATATACCACAGCTCTTTATCCAATCATCTATTGTAGGTCACTTCGGTTGCTACCTTGTCCTGGCCACCATGAATAATGTTGCTATGAACATTCGTGTGCAAATATCTTTTTGAATATGAGTTCTTTTTTCCAAGCCTTTGGGGTAAATACTCAGTAGAGGGATTGCTGGATCATATGGTAGGTCCATACCACTTTCCATAGTGGTTGTACCAATTGCAGTCTCACCAGCAGTGTATAAGGGTTCCTATTTCGCTATATCCTCTCCAAAATTTGTTATTACTAGTCCCGTTGATTATAACTATTCTAACAGATGTGAGATGGTATCTCGTTGTGGTTTCGATTTGCATTTTCCTAATAGCTAGCAATGTTGAACATCTTTTCATATATTTCTAGGCCTTTTGTATGTCCTCTAGAAAGAAGAGTATAATATCAGGTTCTCTGTCCAATTTTTGATTGGATTGTTTGTTCTTATGTTGTTATTGAGTCGTATGAGTTCTTTTTATATTTTGGATATTAGGCCTTTGTCAAAGGTGTTGCTTGCAAATATATTTTCCCATTCGAATGGTTGTCTTTTTACTTTGTTGATGTTTTTTGTTTTTGTTTTTGTTTTTTTCTGAGCAGAAGCTTTTTAGTTTGAGGTAGTCCAATTTATTTCTTTTTGCTCTTACTTCCTTTGCCTTTGAGGTCCAATTCATAAAATCCTCTTTAAGTCCACGGTCTTTGAGTTTAGTTCTTATGTTTTCTTCTTTGCATTTTATTGTTTCAGATCTTATATTCAGATCTTTAATCCATTGTAAGTTACTTTTGGTGTGTGGTAATAGACAACAGTCTAGTTTCAATCTTTTACAGGTGGCTTTCCAGTTTTCTCAGCATCATTTATTGAAGAGGCTTTCCTTTTTCCACTGTATATTTTGGCGTTTTTGTTGAAAATTATTTGCCCATATAAATAAATGTGGGTTTATTTCTGAACTCTCAATTCTGTTCCACTGGTCCGTGCGTCAATTTTTCTGCTAATACCATGCCGTTTTGATTACTGTCACTTTTTAGTATAATTTAAAGTTAGATAGAGTGATACCTCCAGCCTCGTTCTTTTTTCTCAGGATAGCTTTGGCAATTCAGGGTCTTTTGTGCTTCCATACAAATCTGATGATTTTTTGTTCTATTTCTTTAAAAAATGCTGATAGAATTTTGATGAGGATTGCATGAAATCTGTATAATGGTAATAAGGTCGTTTTAGCTATGTTGATTCTTCCAATCCAAGAGCAGGGAATATCTTCCTATTTCTTTGTATCTTCTTCGGTTTCTTTAATAGGGTCTTATAGTTTTCATTATATAGGTCCTTCACATGTTTTGTTAGATTTATTCCTAGGTATTTTATTCTTTTTGTTGCAATTGCGAAAAAAAAAATTTTTTTACTTCTTTTTCTGACACTTTCTTATTAGAGTATAGGAATGCTATGGATTTTTGAATGTTGATTTTGTATCCAGAGATTTTACTGTATTTGCTTATTGTTTCTAGTTTTGTGGAGTCTTAAGAATTTTCTACATAGAGAATCATATCATCCTCAAATAGTGACAGTTTGACTCCTTTGTTTCCTACTTGGATACCTTTTATACCTTTCTCTTGCAGAATTGCAACTGCTAGGACCTCCCATGTTATATTGAATAACAGTGGTGATAGTGGACAGCTTTGCATTGTTTCTGATCTTAGAGGGAAAGTTTTTAGTTTTTCACCATTAAGTATAATGTTGACTGAGGGTTTGTCATATATGGCTTTTATTGTGTTAAGATACTTTCCTTCTATACCAATTTTGTTAACCGTTTTGATCATAAATGGGTGCTGTATCTTGTCGAAGGCTTTTTCTGCATCTGTTGATATGATCATATGATTCTTATTTTTTATAATTTATATGTTGTATCACATTAATTGATTTGTGTATGTTGAACCATCCATGTGCCCCTGGAATGAAGCCAACTTGATTGTAGCGTATTATCTTTACAATATATTTCTGTATTTGGTTTGCTAGTATCTTATTTATGATTTTTGCATCTATGTTCATGAGAGATATTGGTCTACAGTTTTTATTTTTTTGTGTTATCTTTACCAGATTTTAGTATCAAGGTAATATTAGCCTCATAAAATGAGTTGGGAAATATTGCCTCCTTTCTGATTTTTTGAAACATTTTGAGAAGAATAGGTATTAAATCTTCTTTGAATGTTAGGTAGAATTCACTGGTGAAGCCATCTGGTCCTGGACTTTTACTTTTTGATGATCATTTCAATTTCCATACTGTTGATTGGTCTATTTAGATTTTCCAGTTCTTCTTGATTCAGTCTAGGAAGGTTGTATTTTTCTAAGTACTGGTCCATTTCTTCTAGGTTATTGAATTTGGTGTTATGTACTTTTTCATACTATTCTTGTATGATCCTTTGAATTTCTGCAGTGTCTGCCATAATTTCCCCTTTCACCTCTGATTCTGTTTATTTGTGTCCTTTCTCTTTTTTCTTTAGTGAGTCTAGCCAGGGGTTTGTCAATTTTATTCAACTTCTCAAAGAACTAGCTCTTTGCTGCATTTATTTTTTTATTGTTTTATTTTGTTTGTTTGTTTTCAATTTCATTTATTTCTGCTCTAATTTTGATGATTTATTTCCTTCTGTTGACTTTAGGCCTCATTTCTTCTTTTCTAGCTTTTTTTTTAAAATGAAATATCACATTGTTTATTTGGGCTTATTTTAGTTTTTGGAGGTAGGCCTGTAATGCTATGAACTTTTCTCTTATGATCGCTTTTGCCATGTCCCAAAAGTTTTGATATGTTGTACTATCTTTATCATTCATTTCTATGTATCTCTTGATCTCCCTTTTTATTTCTTCTCTGACCCAGTTATTCTCCAGTAGTATGCTGTTTAATCTTTATTTACTTGTGATTATTTCTGCTTTCTTTTTACAGTTGATCTCTAGTTTAAAAGCATTATGATCAGAGAATATGGTTGGTATGATTTCAAACCTTTTATATTTGTTGAGGCTATTTATGTGTCCCAGTATGTGGTCAATTCTTAAGAATATTCCATGTGCACCGGCAAAGCACGTATAAGCAGCTGTTTTGAGATGGAAAGCTCTGTAAATGTCAATTATGTCCAACTGGTCTAATGTATCATTTAAAGATGTTATTTTCTTGTTGATTTTCAGTTTGGATAATCTGTCCATATCTGACAGTGAGGTATTTAGGTCCCCTACTAAGATGGTGTTTTGGTCTGGTTCTCCTTTAAGTTCTATTAGCAATTACTTTATATATTTTGGGGGTCCTTGATTGGGAGCATAGATATTAATAAGTGTTATATCTTCTTGGTTCATGATTCCCTTTATCATTATGAAGTGTCTCTCAGTATCTTTCTTTACCTTTTTTAATTTTGAAGTCTATTTCATCTGACATTAGTACTGTTACTTCCATTTTTCTCTGAATGCCATTGTTTAAAATATCATTTTCTACCCTTTCACTTTGAGTCTATATTTTTCTTTGGAACTGAGATGAGTCTTTCAGAGGCAACATATGGTTGGATTTTGGTTTTTGATCCAATCTACAACTCTGTGCCTTTTTATTGGTGAATTCAGTCCATTTACATTTACATTTAAAGTGATTATTGAAATATGAGATCTTCTTATAGCCATTTTATCTTTACTTTCTGGCAGCTAAGTGTTTCCATTTTTTCCTTGTCCTTGTGTTTCTGTTTTCTTTATTTTGATTGGTTTTTGTGGATATTTTCTCTGGTCCTTCTTTTGTATGTTATATACTTCAGTTCTAAATCTTTGCCTTGTGGTTATCATTATGAATATAAAAAGATAGTTTATATATATATATATATATATATATATATATATATATATATATATCCCTTTTCATCCCTTTTCTTCTGCATGTGCCTTATCCTCATTCCCCTTTGTGAATTTGGATCTTCGAATCCTTGCCTTTTCAGTCATTGTTGTCTCAATTTGTCCCTATGTATGCTTAATGTTCATTACTATCTTGCTATAGCAAATTTTTTCTTGTTTTAAGCTTATAATGCCTCATTCATAGTAAGGGTTGAACTCCTCTATTTTTATCAGTCTGCTAGTCACCTTACTCCTAATCATGCCTATTTTTGTCATTTTGTTTTAGGTGAGCTGATCTCTTTCAGAATTTTTTGTAGGCAGGCCTCATATTGGAAAATTCCCTCAATTTTTGTATGTCTGGAAAGGTCTTTATCTCTCCTTCATATCTAAAGGAAAGCTTAGCTAGATACATTATTCTTGGCTGGTAGTTCCTTTCATTTAATAGTTTGAATATTTGATTCCACTCCTTCCTGACTGGTAAGGTTTGTGCTGAGACTTTTAATGATAATCTAATGGATTTTCCTTTATAGGATACCGTCTTCTTTTCTCTGGCTGCCCTGAGAATTCTGTCTTTGTTTTTAGTTTTTGATAATTTTAATATAATGTGTCTTGGTAAAAGCCTTTTGGTGTTGAGATAATTTAGTATTCTATTGACTTCTTGAATTCCATATTCTGGCTCATTCCTTATATTTGGGAAATTCTCGTCAACTGTTTATCTTAAAATGCTTGCTAATCCCTGCTGCTATTCCTCCCCTTCGAGAATTGTCATTATTCTTATGTTTCCTCTCCTGATGGTATCAGCTAGTTCTTGTATTTCTCTTTAATTATTTTTCATTCTTCGGTTTCTCTATTCTTTCCGATTTATTTTTAAATTTCTGTCTCTGATATCATTGATTCTTTCCTCCATTTGGTTATCTCTATTTTCCAAGCTTGTTATTTCATTTTTTAACTCTTGCAGTGTGTTCTTTATCTCCAGAAGGTCTATTTGGTTCTTTTTGAGGGTTTCAATCTCCTTGCTAATGAATGCATTCTGTTCATCTCATTTTTTTTTCAGTTCCTGAAATTATTGATAAGATTTGTTTTGGATCTCACTGAGTTTTTCAAAAATACCATACTGAATGCTCTGTCATTTAAGTTGCATATTTCTATATCTATAATCTTATTTTCTGGAGATTTTTTTTCTTTCTTTCTTAGCTGCCTTGTCACTTTGGTTGTTTGTGGTGTTTAATGGACTATTTCTGCACCTGGGCATTAAGGAAAGTGTGTTCTGCTTTTTTTTTCTCCCAGAAGGAAGATTAATTATATAATGGTCTCTAGCTTCTTGCAAATAAGGCGTTTTCCTTTTAGTTTCAGTAGGTGGAGTCTAAGCCTCTTGGATCTCTGCTTTACATAAAATGTTAATAATGTCTTTTTTTCTCCTTATAGATGTTTAATCATCTTGCTACCCTCAGTCTCAGTTCCTATTGGTGTTAGTGACTGTTTTGGTAGCTTTTGCTCAGATTCTCCTGAGGCCCCGCAATGGTCAGTCTCGGAGGGTATTGAGGGGGAGGAGCCCTCTGGGTTGGAGGTTGGAAGTTGCGCTCAACCTTGGTTTTGCAAACACAGCCAGTAAAAATCAACTGTTGTTTCTCTGCTGTCCCCACTTTTCTGCAGTCCCTGTTTCTCTGCCTTCTTCCCTGATGATTGGGCACTTCTACAGGATGCATAGAGCTCATAGCACTTTCAGGCAGGGCTGTTCAGGGAACTCTCTGCATCTTCTTTTCTCCCCTGCCTCCTACAGGGAGCTTGGCTGTGAGAGGCAGCTTCTTTTTTTCTCCCAGTCAACCACCTGACACTCGATGTTCTTAGTTGTGGTAGCTCTTATGTGTAAATCCCACCCTCAGATGTGCTGGTGTTCAGTTTTGGTGTTTTTTGTTGAGATTTAGGAGTTCAGCTTATTGTTGTTTCAAGGGGAGAGATCTAGGAATGTCTCTCATGCCACCATGTTTAATCCAATCGACTAGTCTTAAAAACAAAATTGTTTGTTTACTCATTCTAATTTGGGTTAGTGTTTTGCTCAAAGGGAATAATTTATTTTAAAACTTCAAATGACAGGACCGGCATGAGAATATTTTGGGAAAATCGAGAGCATGCAAATGACTTCAGTGAAGTGGAAGTAGCATGTGAAGGAAACATTTATTTCAGTATCAGTTTCAAGAAGCACCTCTAGAGCCAGGAGATGTGTAATCATGAGCATAGTGGCATTGCAAGGCATTGACAAAAAGACTCAAAGTCAAGTCTAGGAATGACTGAGTAAATTGTTTTGGCTTTATGAACTTGAAAAGTAGTGATAATAATATTTACTGGGCCAGGTTGCAAATTAAATGTGACAATTCATATACAGGGGCACAAAGTAGGCTCTTCATTGATAATGTAAAGGGCAAAGCAGTTCACTGGCAATAAAATATTTGAATTGATTTCAGGAGTACATTCTCTTTATAAATGTGAATGTTAGTGTGAATGTGTTTACCTCTGAATGTGAGTGTGTATATGAGAGAGCCATAAACAGAAAGCCTTTCTGGTAGAGAAAATTATCAGCTATCTTGTGAAAAATGTTGGTTAAGTTAGCTAGAAATATGATCTGGCTTTCTCTTCCAACATAAACTTCTCTCAGGTCCACATTTCTGATGGAGATGGTACACATCAATGGTAGAAAGCACTATTTTTTATAGCTATTCTATTTTTCAGGCTTCTGAATTGACCCTGGGTCACAAAGTTGGAAGTCTTCTTTCTGCTCCCAGAGATAATTTTAAAGTTTTTGTTTCTTGTGACTGCAAAATAAATACTACCTTCAATTTCAATCCTAGAATACTTCGAACTACTAATTTAGTAGTGCAAAAGGACCTGGTGAGACCACTTTCAATTTTTAAATTAATAATGATGTAATCCTGATAGATTAGGCACCACATATCCACTGGCTCCAGAGAATTCCGGTGAATAGGGGCAGGACCAGAACGTCCAAGCTTCTGAGGAAGTAAGGGAGGCTTTCAGTGCAGCTCACTATTTCCACCATCAGCTTCTTATCACATTGACTATGCTTTGCTCTGCAGCTTCTGCTCTGGCTTATGTTCATCCCTATGGGCTACTGACAGTGCCATCCAGAGAGAAGGCCCATTAGTGTCTGTACTAAGAACAAATGACTAGATCTACTCAAAGCTTCCAAGACATAGAAATAGAGCTTGAGACAAAGTTGTGCTGTGTTCTCTGTTAGAGAAATTGAGGGGTAAGATAGTTTTGGCATATTTTGTTTCTTCTTCTCAGAAGAATTTCTTTCTATGCAGAGACTTTTATACTTCTAATATCTCCTACATTTCCTCTTTCACCAAGTAGCTCAAACACAATCAAGATTTCTCACTTCTAAGAGGTAAACATTAATGTCTACCTCACTGGATTTCTGTTAAGATACAATGTGATACTCTATGGGGAATTTCTGGGACAGTGCATGACACACAGAAAGTGCTCATTAAATGGGAGATGTATTCGCAACACTGTATTGTGATTAGCATTACCACCAAGAAACACATTTGTGGGTTTCTTTATTTCAATTTTGTGTGGCTTTTTTTTTTTTTTTTTAATGAGAAGCTAAAACATAACATAGTCAAGAATCTTGAGGAAAAAAAAAATTAGTCTGTCACTGCCTGAGAATGTCTCTAAGGCATCTGGAGAGACTTTTCAGTGTTATGATACAATCCTTCACTATTTTTTCTCTTTTGAGTCTTTTTCAGAATGACAATTTTTACAAGAAGGTAGGATGACTTGTTAAGAATGCCATTTGTGACATGGATGGACCTCGAGATAATCATATGAAGTGAAATAAACCAGACAGAAAAAGTTAAAAAACACATGATATCACTTATATATGGAGTATAAATGTAAAGGCAACTGATGAGCAGAACAAACAAACAGAGACTCATGGACATGGACAATACACTAGAGTTTACCAGGGGGGCAAGGTATGTGGTATAAAAAAGGGTCAAATAAATGGTGACAATGCATATGCCTTATTGTTGAATTGTACACTTAAAACTTACTGGATTTCATTAACCAATGTCACCATAATAAAAAGTCATTAAGCAAAGTTTCTCTGTACACTTGAAGGAAAAAAAAAAAAATAATGTGCTTGAAGAAGCAAGAAACTTCACAGTAAATTATTTAGATTTCTTGAGAATGTGAAGTAAGAAAGTAGTTGTGAAAGAATAGTTACATTAATGATACCCTGTTGTTTTTTTTTTTTTTACTTTTGCATGAACCTAGAATGTACCTAGTTTATCTCCCATAAATTGACTCTTACATCTGATATCAGAAACATGTTCATTTTAACTCAGTGTTTAATCAAGAACTTCATGTCAACATAAAATGTAGAGCTACCGTTATCCTGAAATCTCAGATAAGGGACTTCCAAATGTGTATCCCACCACACATAATACAATTTATTTTATTTTTTGTGTTTGTTTAGAAATGTCTTTCTGTCTGCATCATTCAGTGACCAGAACAATGAACTTAAGCACATGGTTGCACAGGATTCTGTCCACCTGGTGGAAACTACTTTCTGATTTGTTTCCCAGTGTTCACTAACACAGTGATTCTCAAACAGTGGTCCCTACACACTGTAAATGTGTCTGAGAATCACCTGGAAGGCTTGTTAAAACTCAAGAAGGTCTAATTGGGTAGGATTGGGGTAAGTCCTGAGAATTTGCATTTCTGACACATTTTCAAACAATACTGCTGCTGTTGTTCCAGGGACACACTTTGAGAACAATGGTCCTAGGGAATACCTTCCTTGCTGTGGATTTTTGGAAATGAAAGATAAAGTATTAAAGTTTCTGTCCCTAACAAATAACACATTCAGTACTGGATTTTAGATGTATTTCTACTTTCTATTTCTCACTAAAATGCTTTGGTAAAGCATACCCTTTGAATATTTCATTAAAAATATGGGATAAAGGGCTGGTAAGTTTGTAAATGATTGGATTTTGATTATTTTAGTCATTGTAGTTCACATATAGTCTCTGTTATAAATAGCTAACTCAGATATTGTGGTATAAAAACAGCCATGTACGATATGTAGACAAATGGGTGGGTCTGTGTCCTAATTAAATTCTATTTGTAGACACATTGAATTTCATGTGTCATAAAATATTTTTATTTTTTAAAATTTTGTTCAAGCACATAAAAATATAAAGGAACATTCTTAATTTTTAGGACATAAAAATTCAGGAGCCAGTGCCAGGTTTGGCCTGCTGGTCTTATTTTGCTTATCCCTGGGATAAACCCTTGTGCCCAGTGCATCAGGTAATAAATGAGATATTTTTATATAACCAGGTAGAGAGAAAAATCAGGATGCCATTTCTTCTGTTCCAATAGCAGGAGCTCTTAAGGACCAACTAGGCTCAGCAGAATCATCTGGGAAGTTTATTATATTGATAAATTCTAAATGTGCCCCCAACCCTCAACTCAGATTCTGAATTATTAGGGCTGAAAGAAACTAAGATGTATGTTTTTCAAGCAAACAACAAACAGAAACTTAAAGGCATGTATAATTTTAATAATCAGTGAGTTTTGGGAGTCCTTAGCTTTGTAAGTTCCAACTCAGTGCTAAGCAAAGTGAGTTCTTAATGGATATTTGACTCAGGGAAAATGTGTCCTGATAGTGATATTCTCAATATCAGTAGATCAATAGCAGCATTCTATTGTTTATATAAACATTAAATCCATTGCTCAATTCACAAGAACCCTTTTATTATCTTCATCTCTTTACCTTAACATTCTTTAAATTGTGTATAATATTTTTACTTCCCTGATTCACTGCATTACCTCTGTAGACCCATCTCAGTGTGAATTTAAAGCTCCCCTGAGATGTGCATTTCTTGTCTCTTTGTTGGAGAGTAATGAAACATTTTACATTTTCAGTCAGAGTTTTTGTTGGGACTCTGCATCACAGTATTTTAGAATGTATAACAGAAACTAAAAATAAAGTGGATCTGATTAATATGTACCTAGTCTAGGACACAGGAATTCAGGAGACAGAATAGATCGAGCAAGTAACTTTTTACATCTGAGTGGAATTAAAATTAATCCACTCATTGACTTTTAATCTCCAATTAAAAGTAAGCTATAAAAAATAGATTTAGAAAAAATGCCAATCTATTCTGTATATTTGATAATGGTTGTAAAATTTTGGTAAATGCTGACAGGTACAAGTTAACTTGATCTTTTCTTTTTTTTTTTTTTTTTTGATGCTATGCTTTGATTTGTGGTATTTGTGCCAAGAAGAATTGCTCTGCTGAGTGATTTACTTTAAACTACAAGAGACGGTTAAAACGGAAGGAACTTGAGGTGTAAAGATGCACACCCTTGAGAGAATGCATTAATTAATGATAACGAAGTAATCTCATGCTAAAGTACTGCAGTATTGCAGGAAAAATGTTATTATAATTGAATTACATGTTCTGTGCAGAGGAAAAGAGTTCATTCTGGATGTACAATTAATTGTCATGTTATAAAGCCTCCAACAATGCCACCAATTCTAGAAGTTCTACTGAATATATGTTGAAAGTGATAGTGACATTTTTCTTTTACAAAGAAGATGTAAAATCCACCAGAAAGATGAGTTAGCAGTAGGGGTTCCAATCTTATTTAGCAGTTTTTAATCATGGAAATAGCAGTGACCTGGATGTTAAGAGTCACTAAATAGCTGTAAACATTGATCCTTTATACCAAAAGCTTTTCATACAGACAATGGAGCTCACTGTTCTGCTCTCCTTACCTCTAAGACTTAATTGAGAAAGAAATACAAATGTAAGAACTTATCATTATTATTATCATAGTAACTCTTCCTCAGCTGGGTCTGTTTTAATCCTGAGTTTTGGGTTCCATATTTGGGATGAGGCATCCTTCTTGATGAATCCAAGAGTGGAAAAAGATAGATAATGAAAGCCAAATTGCTAACATAAATTTCAAGTTTGGCCCAAATAGGCAAACCACAGTTACTTTTATGTCCGTAAGAATGGCACAGCCCCAAAGCTGGGGGACAAAGTCCTTCAGTGGGTGGGCCAGACAGATTAAAGGCATAGAGTCGAAGCAAAAAAATAAATTAATTAATTAAAAAATATATATATATAGATATATTTTTATATATATATATAAAACAGAAAGTGATAAGTGTACTGCTCTTTTTCTTGCATTAATATTTAAAAAGGGCATCTGCTGCATTGTCTCCATTTGCTTTAACTTTGTGGAACAGTGTGGCAGCCCCATCATGCTACAATCTCTCTCTTGTCCATGGTGCACATCATTAACCACTGCCTCAGATGTATAGGCATGGAAACCCAACTATCATTTCTGTGTTATTGTTGTTGCTAGTGATGGTTTGTTTTTATCTTATTTTTAAAATAGAGACATTTGACCATTTAAGCCTCAAGATTTGACAGTAAGGGGAATTAAATCTTTCAGACCAAAATTTGTTTATCTACCTTCTCCATTTCATGGTTTATCACATTTCTCCATATATATATTTGGTACATTCCTATATTTTAAGATAATTGCACAATACTGAATTAATCTAAAGGATCATATGTTCTCTAAACTTAATTTGCCTTCTCCAGCAGTGATGTGGTTGTTCTTCGCAAAGAAAATATTTGGTGTTCCTTTGTCTTTAGAATCAGTCATATTAGGGTTCGGATCTTCACTTAGCTTACTGTTTGCTGAACACCATTGAGTAAACTATCTATTTTTTCTGGGTTCCAGTTTTCTGTCCTATAAAATGGAAATAAGAATATTAACTTCATGGATCTGAAATAGAAATATTTAATAATTTAAAGCATGAAATGTAGTTGCCCAGCTTAAAGAAAATATATAAATTTTTTTTTTTTTAGGAAAAACTAAGAAGAGCAACTGAGATTTAACATCTGCTTTTCAGAGACAATGTCAAAAATAAAAGCAGAACATTTGGTTCTCTGTAATCTCTGAGCATAATGTTAGATTGAAAGAAATTACTTTCTTATATGTTAGTCTGAGGTTTGCTAGGACCTGAAGGTAAACAGTAATTTTCTGTTATTGTTCCTGGAATATGGTTTGTACATTCTAAAACGTGGGCCCCAGGCCTGGCTGCAATCTAGGCTCGTGGATAAGGACATGATCCCAAATCTAGCATGTTACATTAAATGCAGTAGCCCGCCTGCGCCTAGTTTATGTAAGAATGACTCAGCTTGCTGTACCGCGCATGTGTGGCGGAATGCCACTATTGTTCTCTAGCATATATGAGCCCATGCAGTCCCCGCAATAAAGGTTTAACTTGCAATCTCGTTCTCATGTTGGCTCCTTGTGTGTTTTTTCAACTGGGTGTCTCACTGCCGAAACCTTCCCGCCTTCATCAGCTTGGCACTGACACAAACCTAGCCTTTTCTGCCTATCAGATGCCGACCTGAACTTACAGTATCTTAGTTCAGTCTAAGCTCTTCCAACAAACATTTCTTCATTACTCATGATGCCAGCCTTTTTTCTATGTTGGACATTTTAGTCTATATTTTATAATTATATTACCAAGTTATTTATCTGTAGTTCCTAAACATTGGTCAGACCAGAGGATTCACCTGGATCTTATTATAAATATAATTGAAAATCTTATTAGAAAAGAGGAGACTACAATCAAATAACTTTTACCATGCAACCAGCAGGGTTCATTTAGGTCTCAACAGTCTTCACCAACTATAGAGGTTTTTATGGGACCTGAAAAGTGTATGTCTAGCAAGCATTTCCTGTGGTGTCTATGCAACCACAGACTTGGAAATAACCCTTAAGTGGGCTGTGAAAGCCTGAGGCCAAGTTCCCAACCATTACTTCTTTAGGCCTATACCCTGATTGGCATTACACAAATGTTTTTCAACCCTATCTACATATTAAATTCATCTGGAAAGCTACTAGTATATACCAACACTTGGGACCCATCCAGGACAATTAAATCATAATCTGTACAGTTGTTATCAGTGCTCCCTAGGCAATTCCAGCATGCAGCCAAGGTTGAGTGGCTATTCAGTAGTTATCTCTTGATTTATTCATTAGGAGAATGATTTATAAGAAAATATATTGAGTTGACTTGAGAAATGAATTCTCTAAAGTTGAAGGCAGGAAGCTAAAATAAACTGAAAAAGAAAGGAAGTGAAGTAGTTTAAATTAGGGAAATTGAGGCATGAAGAAGGGCTACTGGTTACTGACTGCATTTGCTTGTTATGTACTCTGCTCTTATTTGCATCTGAATGTGACTCTGGATTGTTGCCTTTTCTACCTCTATTGCCTCACATCACTACCTAGAGAAGAAACTTCTAAAAGAGTCAA